>CM022298.1:286962894-286965394 GCA_011799875.1 Thinopyrum elongatum | reverse complement strand
TACCTGGTATCTCTGTCCATAGTCGTCTCCTATTTTGGAAGACTGAGACTTGCGACACAGCAGCAATATTATTCAAATAACATGCCATTCAAACGCAGCATGCCTTGTTAATTGCTCGTCACGTAAGTGAATTTACAAATAGGGAGCCCAGGTGCCCAACAAGTGAACTATTTCCTCCTCCAGGATTGTTGCTTTCCTTCTATAGCCTCACGTATGAAAAACGTGTGCCTTATAGAGGGCTAGGCCACAAATACATAGCATAGATAACAAGGGTTTCGCCAAAGTAGACGCTCAAGCGAAACATTCCACTTATCGAAGAAGGGATACAGGTATTTCAAGTTCAAGAAGTAGGCATTGATCCCAAAGAATGTAGTGAAAATCTAGGCTAGGAGGAATGCGTCAAAGCCGAGGTCAGGCAAAAAGTTGCTGGATCTTTATGTTGGCCGGAAGTTATTTCTTTTCAATGAGGTTCAATGTTCTCTAGATTGCTTAGAAGTAGCGTGCCTTACTCGAGCCAACTAGGATCAGAAGGTGTTGATAGGGCTAGACTTTCTCTCATGGGTGTGACCATATTAAATAAAGGGTCTTTTCATCGCTTTGGCCTGGAGCCGAGTAAGTAAGGACTTTGCCAGGTTTGAACTGCAAAGTCATTTACGCCCAGTATTTCCTTTGATTCTTATAGCCTTCGTGTCAAGGAGCGATGCGAGCGGTCCAATTGCACATCAATAGCAGCTGCTTTTATCTCCGCATTCACTAAACAAAATGCTGAACCCATGTTGGTAATTCCCTCTGTGCTCTACTGTCTTGAACTATTTTCTTTAGTTGACATGGAGGCTTTAGTGCCACGTTCAAGCTAAAAGATGTGAAAGCAAGTCAAGCAATGCCAGATGATGATAAAATAGCGGCGCATCCTTCTTTTAAAAAGTGACCAAACGGGACTTTTTAGCATAGTATCAGATGCCTTATTTTGTTAGTTAGGATCTCCTTCTCACTCCAAAGTATGGTTGGTGTATACTCGGCCTTTCCCACTGTAGTTTGGAGCTCACCCTTTATTTACACCGACCCAATCTACAATCAACAAAATGTAATTTTATAAGAAAGAAATCAAGCAAAAGCTAACTGTCAGCTATAAATAAATGCTTTTGCTTTCTATCCAGCAGCTGATGCTTTATGTATTAAAGAAGGAAATTCTTGGAGTTAGCACAGTACTGAGGTCTCTGGAGCGAGTGACGGATTATCTCTTTTGGAACATTAGAGGTTGTGGACAGCACTCATAGCTCCTCTATTTCTCAAGGATCTATGCTTCCTGTTTGCACTCTTTCTAGGTCCAATGTGATAGAGAAGCAGGCAGTGAACGGATTCATCCTGCAAAAGTGGCCATACTAAGAGCTCTAGCTAGTCCTTGCTTCATGAGGTACATACTTCTTCCCGTCTGCTCTGTTGCCGAGCTTCCATTCTCGGACACCTACATTCCCAACAGGCTAGGGCAGGGCAAATACATGAAGTCGGAATGATACCCACACCTGGATTGAATGCTCTGCCAAAGTAAACCTAAACAATTAATTGAAGGAAGTGTAGCCCGGCATCGATTTCACGTGTCGGTTGCCCAACCCAATAAGTAGTAGTTTTTGAATGATTCGCATTAGCCAGGAGTTAGAGATGTACTTTCTATTTCAATGAAGTAACCAACCAAAAGAGAGTGCTAAAGGAGTCATTCAGAAGTGAGTGAAGGGGCGCAGAAAAAAGCTGGTGAGCAAAGAAAGCTCAAATTGTTAATTAAACAGGCCTTGTTAATGAAGTATTTCGTTACCTTCCTTTATTCTGATTTTGACCATTTAGTTGAAATGACTCTGTTAATTCGCTCTCACGGTAATTGGATTGCGATTTCCTCTAGATTCAATCTCAATGACTACTAGGATTTCTTTCTACTCCTATTTGTGGCATATAGAATTTTACGATAGATGAAGCGGAAGAATGAACAAGGCTTGAAGGCGGATTAGCAAGGGAATGAATCTGATGAAGCTGTTCCTCCGCTAGAATAAGGGGGGCATGATCGCTGATTTGACCGGGCAGACCAGATGAGCGAGATTGATTGAAAGCGTTGTGCCAACTTGTGTACAAGATTTTTAGACTCTAGTAAATCCTCTTCACAAGTTATTTCGTACAGGCTATTCAAGGTCTATTGGCTTTATTGCTTATGTGGTACTTCGACCGCGAAGCCTCGCTTATGCACTGAGAAATATCGTAGATAGGAAAGATTTGTTATGCACCAACGACGGCCCCTTCTCTTTACCTTTATTGTCTCATACCTCAGTCCATTGCTGGCTTGAATGCTGTCTCTCTTCTTCTTTGCTCGCGAGAGTGAATAAGAGGACGACCCACCGGGGGGAGGATGGAATGAGTCGGCAAGGGGATCAACCATCTTCTTTCAGTAAAGGCCCACACATTATCCTTAATATTGGGATAAAAGGACTCTGAAGAAGGAAACTCTCTTCCCATC
>CM022298.1:286745394-286957894 GCA_011799875.1 Thinopyrum elongatum | reverse complement strand
TTAGGGCTTAAATACGCCGCTTGTCGGCTGTGAAAAGTATACCTTTCCTTTCCCACCTATTTTCGGTGCCTTCTTTATGCTCTTTCCTAAGGAAGCAAGAGGAAGAGTGAGGGTCGACAGGCAAAGAATGGCTTGAGTGAAAGCTGGAGTGGCACAAGACAGATTGAAAGCAAAGGGAATGGCTCATATGGAAAGAAACATATATAGTCAATGAAATTCTAAAGATAGCTGTAATAAGCGATATGATAAAAGATTCAGAATGAATGAATAGAATCTAATAACATCGGGTTCCCGTGAAAAAATGGGATTGGGGGAGTAGTTCCCCTCTAGCCAATCCTAAAAGTTCTTCTGCCTTCGATCCCGTGGTAAACCTTTCAAGTTTCCAGCCAGTAGACAAGAAATTTAGTAAGTAATAGAAACGGGATAGCCATCATAAAAGGGAAATCTCAATCAGTACTTCTTTTTTGGAAAGCGAGGTTGAGTTATATGAAACTAAGGCAAGAAGACGAAAAGACGTTCACGTTACCAATTCCATCTCGTCTGATCTTTTATTGGTTTTGTTTTTTCTCTCATGCCCTTCTGGGCGATACAAAGAACTGATGTAGGGGTTGCCGCTCCTTAGTTCATCTCTCGGTAGAGCAAGGCACCTATGCGGTGGGTTCGACTCCCACAGGAGCGTACATTTCCAATCGATTTGGTACTTTTCTTGATTCAGAGTTCTTGCTGTCCATTACGGATTCTTTAGCGATGTAAAGCCATCAAGCAGTAGACCAGCAAGGGTTTTTTCTGTCTCGGTATTCGTTCTTGAATCAGTGACTGAGAGTAAGGGCTAGTGATCCATCTAATCACTAAAGGTGGGGCATCTTTCTTTTCGTAGTAAGCAACTCTATTGAGAATCTAGTTTCTTGATCGAAGTAAAGAAGAATTGTAGTTCCTCTATAGGCGAGCTACTTCATTCCTATTCTCCGATTCTGAATAGGAGAAGGTTGTAATGAACCCAAAATACTTCGCTAAGGTTCAACCGTTTCGCTATGGTTTTCTTCCAATTTCTTCTAAGGAATTCTGATCAATAGAAAAAAAAATATAAGCGAAGGCACCTTTCTCTGTATGGAAAAAGGAAGAAGATGCTGCTTCGGCTTCCGTTTCTAGCTCTGCTTGAGCTGCTTCATCTATTTTCTTGCTGCAAGCGAAGCATTAGAGATAGATTAGGAATGAAAGTAGGCGATCGATCGAAGCTTAATGGCGGATCGATAGAATGCCTTTCACTATGCGCCGTAGGCAAAATAAGAAAGAGATGAACTTCCCTTGCTTTGGCCAACTAGATTAGTGTGATTTCGCTTCCGCAGTCTTATGCTTTACCGCCATCTTTGAATTATGATTCCCGCCATTAAATAACCTATTACTATTTATGCATTAATGAGATTGTTTCAGAAGTGGAATATAACCTCCGCTATAACAGGGATTTCTGTTTCCAATTTCTATAGAAGAAGGATCCGACTAGCCGGTTGGACAACGCACACCCCCCAAAAGGCGTATTCGAGTAAGAGGCGTCCCCCCTCCCTAATCGATCAGAAGTGAAGAGATAGGGGTCACGGATTCAATACGCCCGCTAGACCCATTCTTAAAGCAATGCGTAAGGCTTTCGGCTTTCACCGTAGGTTAGGTTCCTCATCTCTCTCAGATGTAGTAGTTCCAGTTGCTCTGGTTGTCTCAATTCATTCGATTGTGATAAGGCAAGAAAGCTAATAGTTGAACAGGTGGTGAAATCACCAGTACGGTAATGATGCTCGGCATGTGGAAGTTCTCGTTTCTCAACGTGCCATTTGGTTCTAACGAATTGAACTACAAACGAGCTTTCCTTTATCCTCCTTGTACGCCAACCTACTGACAAAACAGGATTTCTAGCTGCCTCCTCCGGTGAAAACGAACCAGTAAACATATTATTAGACCTAGGAAAATCAGAACTCATCGAACCAAAGAACCGAGTACTATAGAATCTGAAACACACATATGCGAGCTATTAAACATACCATTCCTATTTCTAAATAACAACATATTACCGCAGCGCTAAGAAAAGGGTTTGAAAGCTCTAAGTGGTATGATAAGCGGAATGAATCAAATGAAGTGCATCATGAGGGTTGGGGATTTAGCATACGCTCTACTATCAATTATAGGTTCACCTATGCCCCAAGAAAGAGGTGCAGAGGTGGAATTCAATAGATTTAAGCAACTTCAGTATGTGGGTAGCGATGCTTTTTGGAATCCAAGAGAACTTTGAATCGGAGGAACGACCAACACAACTGGCATGGCTTTGTTGAATCAGGATTTGATGACAGGAACATTGTTGAAATAACTTCTTTACCCCCCGTAAAATCCTTTATGCCTGATTTCAGTACTAACAATAAATGGCTAAAAACATCCTATTTTTTATGGTAAAATATGGAAAATCATATGGGAAACGAATAATGAATAGAAGTAGCCTAGCCTTTTCTTTCAGTCTCGGTCTCTAGATTCCCTTGTTCTTACTGTAGCTAGCACATGTTATTGCAGTCAAGGAGCCAGGAGCCTTCAATCATGTTTGAGCTTTACGCTCTTCTCCTTCTTGGGGGTCGGCCTGTAGTAGCAGGCGAGGACGAGGCCGAACAGCGCACCGAGGCCATTGGGGATCTGCAGTGCACGAACGAAGACAAGAGCCGGCACGGTTAGAGAGACACTCTCAAGTTATATAAGATTTGGTTGGAACCTGAAGATGGAGATATTACTGACCGTGACGTAGAGGTCGAATTTGATGAGAGCGTAGGACGTCCAGCAGACGCCGTTGAGGAAGCTCACCAGTGATAGGAAGAAGGGCATGTACTCGACGCTCTTGGTCTTGATCACTTTACCCTGCACGCAACCCACAATATCACTAACATCTACCAATATAGATCTAAAAAGACATCTATGCATGTGGATCAAGAGCGGGATCGATGGGTACGTACCATGATGGTGAGCGGGGAGGCGTACATTGCCAAGCCGAATATGACGCAGAGGATGCCGTAGAACACCCAAAGCATGCAGTTGAGCAGCGTCGCTAGGTACGGGTCCGACTTGAACTCCTCCATGTCATTGTTCTTGATGATCCGCCAGAACATCGGCCTGCACATGTACAAGCAAAAAGCAAGCGCCCCCTCATCAGAATCAAACCCTAATTACCAACCACCTTCCATAGAGAGTAGACTAGACAAGCGGACGAGGGGGATGCCGGTGGCGGCTTACACAGGGGAGAGGAAGAGGCCGAAGGAGATGACATTGCCGACGATGTTGCGGGCCGCGTCCGGGGAAATCATCTTGCTTTGCTCGCCGCGAGCGGGTGGGGACTTGGGATTAGTTTGGATTGGACGGCGCACGCGGCGAAAGGGAGGGAGAGAGAGAGCGAAAGCAATTGAGATTTGGGAGTCGGCTGAGGTCGAGGGATTAGCTTATATAGATAGGCGCGGCGGGGGCGCGGTGTTTATCCGGTCTCGTGTTAGATCCTATGATTTGGTTAGTTAGCCTACGAGAACAAGTCACAAGTTTTTTGTTTGACTATGCATCCAGTTCGTTGCTATCTCTATCTTTATCTACATGGATATTAACACGCACTATTCTTGAGAGTCAAGACACCGTTTTGCTTTAAAGAGCAAAAGAAATCCTAGATAATTACTAATGCACCGTTGAGTACACAGATTCTTTTCCTGTTCGTACTGTAGTATAGTAAGGAAAAACTGCTTGACCGAATCAAGGTCAAGATAACTAGTGTGATTCCTACACTGGGAGAATCGTGGATATGTAGGGAATAGAGAAATTCCACCCGCCTAAGTAAAGAACTGTTACAAATAAAGAGGAAACTAATAAGGATAAGTAAGAAACAAGATAAAAGAAACCATATTTGATACCGGAATATTCGGTTTGAGAACCTGCAACTAATTCCCCCTCTGGGTAATCTTTCACATTCAGCCAAAGAAGAAATTCCAAAAACTAGAAAGCCTATAGGCTGACGCCAAAGATTCCATCAAATAAAATATATTTTGGCTGTGCTTCAACTATATCAACTGTACTTGAACTGTTAGATAATCATAGTCGATAATAACATCACAGCTCCCACCGCTATTGCAAAACCGTACATGAAACCTTAGCTTCATACGGCTCCTCTATGATCAGAAAAAAAGGACTGTTTCAGTATTAACCCCCAGGTTTATCAGTTGCAGGTGAATCCTGTGAAACATCTCTCTCGAGGTTAGTAACAACACTTGGAAATGAAAAATGAGCTTAGCGGCTGTACCGGGTCAGGACCATAAACACCACGAGTCGTTTAACCAACAGAAGCTGTGGGCGAAAGCACACTCGTCATTCTCAAACCTGCTATCGAGGTACGTGCGAACAAGTTCCCATTCTCTATGTTTCATGGCCTATCAATGAAATTCGGTATCAGGCTGGCTCGCTTGGTGGGTCGTCTCCTTATATACCTAAATCCTCGTTTCACTCATCTGTAAAGGTCTACCCTTCGAAAGGTAGGTTGGGTTCCCCCGTATGTAGCCAGCCACACTCTACTCGCAGATCAAATATTGGGGTAGACAACAAAGAATGTGCTAGGTAGGAAACCGAAGGAACTCTTACTATACGAGAATTTGCAATTCAATATGACAACCGATCAGAAGGGATTGGACGATCCCAATGCGTTGCCCTCCTTCGCAATACCGGAACTATCTGACCGAGCTCCATCAACACAGAAAGCGGAAGGGACAGCAGATTCGGATAGACTGGATCCAGAAAGGGATTTCAGCCAGTCCTTGCCTATTGCTGGGCTGGTTGTTTTGTCATGGTCCGATTAGTAGAAGGTGAGTGAGTAAGACGAGGCCCCTGAAGTGTAATGTAGAGCTATACTGCTCTTGCTTTTCCTTCCGCCCTGCTTAGGAGAACTTTGTCTAGAACCCACTTTAGCTAGCTTTCAAGGATACCATTACAGATGAGTGAAGCGAGTATACCGTTTCCGGAGCTCCCGAGGTAGCGCGGTAGCAGAAACCCTTTCTAGTTCAAGCAGTTCCAATTCCTATTCTACTTCACCGCTTACACCACACTCTATTGGTTCGCCTTGTGGTGCCTTTCGATCGAGGTCTACTTTGGTTGATCCACTTTCTTCTACAGCGCGTTATCCACATCGAAGTTAGCCAGGTTCCTACCGCTTCTTGATATTATGGATGTTGCAATCCCTGAACGCCGGTGCTTCTACAACCAACGGATACTATTTAACATAAATAATAAGTAGAAATGGACAAACGAGTGCGGCTACACAGAGTGAGGAAAAAAACATGGTGGTACCAGCATTGCGTATCACTCACTATGCTTTATGTAATATGGCTTAAGCAATGGTAAAATGGGAGTCCTGAGCAAAGCACATCTGATCGATATGAATGAAAGATACATCTGTCTTTTCTTCTCCTTCGAAGGTTAGGTATCCGCTCGTTAGTTCAGCGCCGCATAAATACTGACTTTAAAAGGGGCGACTCATGCCTGTGCTTAAGTTGTTTCAAGCTTGTAAAGACTCGGGATTGGAAGATTGACCTGGTTTTCTTTCAGCTGAAACTCTACCTAATGGTTCAGATTCCCCGGGTCCATGGGTCCATGGCCGCTTAGCTTAGACAGCCTTGTTAGAGACATGAATGCGGGGTTCGGTTTCCAATTGATTTGTATTCACCTGGACCTCCCCTTATTGGATTTTCTCCACTTTTCTAGTTGCTGTGGAAAGAATGTTGAGCAAATGAGTTTAAGGGGTGGTTTTCTGTTTACTTTGAATCAGCCTACATCGTTTCTCTTCCAGAACCTCACAATCATGAGTGTCTGAAGTTTCATGATGAATATTGGTTTCACATTTTATTGCTTACGTGAGGAAATATTAATTTGGAACTCGAATTTGTATTTGAGTTATGATGAGGAGTGAGGTAGATTCGCATTGTTGAAGAAAGCGAAGAAAAAGGATGCTGCTATGGCTTGCTTGTGGCTCTTTCTTCTATTGGCTAGTCTCAGGCATGATAGTTTCAATTTCTTTTGGAAAGCAAGTGTAGCTCAGCCATAAGTGTTAGTAATAGCATGAAGTAAGTTGTCGGTAGCCGCCATTAGGTAAAAGGAAAAGCTTCTCAAAAGCATCTAGAAATATCATAGAATGGTGATCGAGATCACCTTCATGGGAATCATCCTTTGCAAATTGGGGGAAGGGAACCAATCAAGTCACCAAGAAGTTCCCGAAACTTGGTTTAGTATTAAGGTTCTTCTCTTCCAGCGTTTAGTATTCAAGTTCTTCTCTTCCAGCCCCCTGGCCCCTCTCTGATAAGTCAAGTTTTCAAAACGAAAAGCAAATGACAAATCTGGTTCGATGGCTCTTCTCCACTACCCGCTTTACTACTTTCTATTTTTTTCTTATGTATTAAGTTTCCCTTAATATATAATTTGATATTACTTTTGATTTGTATATTTTTATTCCTTTGTCGTTTTATATTATGCCTAATACCAATTTCCAATCTTTTTAGTTCGTGCTTCGTCGGCTCCTCCTTTCTGATCACTCTCCCACCGGAGATTCAAGACCCCCAGGCTCTAGCTCATTTAGCAAGGCTAAACTTCTATCTGAGTCTTTACGAGCAGGATCCGGGATGGGTTACGTTCATTCAGAACGAGCTTAATCACAATACCCCCCTGGAAGACATACCTGGGCGGCTTAAGCTCTTCCTAATGGAAGAAAAGCTCTCTTCTATGCGACAAGATGTCACTCAGGAATTTGTGGCGCTTTATCAAAGAGTAGGGCCTTATCTACCGATCGAGACCTACTTGGTCGATGAAGCACTTCGTTCCTATCTGCACCATATTCACGCAACTGATTCCTTCACTGTTCTCCAAGCGTCTTATCAAGATCTGCGGGAGAATGAGGGAGGATCCATTTTCTTTCGAAATGTTGTTTCCCACAACCGGGATCTCCTTGAGGCGGAAAGCTCCGCAAGGAGGTGCCTAGAAGTGGAACAGAGGATCCGGTGGGAAGAAATCCCCAAGAGCAAGGCAAGTCTCGAAAGAGCTGAGCATGAGCATGCTCTCGACTTGTTTAAGTCGGAGGATCTTAGAAGGGAATTGGAAAAAAAAAGAGTGAGGTAACTCAGTAATTCTGATTCTTTTCTCTTCCAGCCCCCGGGCGGGCCCCTCTTTCTTTTCTCTTCCAGCCCCCCGGCCCCTCTTTGATAAGGAAAGTTTTCATTTCTAAAATAAAAAAAATGACAAATATGGTTCGATGGCTCTTCTCTACTAACCACAAGGATATTGGGACTCTCTATTTCATCTTCGGTGCCATTGCAGGAGTGATGGGCACATGCTTCTCCGTACTGATTCGTATGGAATTATCCCGACCCGGCGATCAAACTCTTGGTGGGAATCATCAACTTTATAATGTTTTAATAACGGCTCATGCTTTTTTAATGATTTTTTTATGGTTATGCCGGCGATTATAGGTGGATTTGGTAATTGGTTTGTTCCGATTCTGATAGGTGCACCTGACATGGCATTTCCACGATTAAATAATATATCATTCTGGTTTTTGCCACCAAGTCTCTTGCTCCTATTAAGCTCAGCCTTAGTAGAAGTGGGCAGTGGCACTGGGTGGACAGTCTATCCGCCCTTAAGTGGTATTACCAGCCATTCTAGAGGAGCAGTTGATTTAGAAATTTTTAGTCTTCATCTATCAGGTATTTCATCAATTTTAGGTTCTATCAATTTTATAACAACTATCTTCAACATGCGTGGACCTGGAATGACTATGCATAGATTACCACTTTTTGTGTGGTCCATTCTAGTGACAGCATTCCTACTTTTATTATCACTTCCGGTACTGGCGGGGGCAATTACAATGTTATTAACCGATCAAAACTTTAATACAACCTTTTTTGATCCTGCAGGAGGGGGAGACCCAATATTATACCAGCATCTCTTTTGGTTCTTCGGTCATCCAGAGGTGTATATTCTCATTCTACCTGGATTTGGTATTATTAGTCATATCGTATCGACCTTTTCAAGAAAACCGGTCTTCGGGTATCTAGGCATGGTTTATGCCATGATAAGTATAGGTGTTCTTGGATTTCTAGTTTGGGCTCATCATATGTTTACTGTGGGCTTAGACGTTGATATGCGTGCCTACTTCACCGCAGCTACCATGATCATAGCTGTGCCCACAGGAATCAAAATCTTTAGTTGGATCGCTACCATGTGGGGAGGTTCGATACAATACAAAACACCCATGTTATTTGCTGTAGGGTTCATCTTTTTGTTCACCATAGGAGGGCTCACTAGAATAGTTCTAGCAAACTCTGGGCTAGACATTGCTCTACATGATACTTATTATGTGGTTGCACATTTCCATTATGTACTTTCTATGGGAGCCGTTTTTGCTTTATTTGCTGGATTTTACTATTGGGTGGGTAAAATCTTTGGTCGGACATATCCTGAAACTTTAGGCCAAATCCATTTTTGGATCACTTTTTTCGGGGTTAATCTGACCTTCTTTCCCATGCATTTCTTAGGGCTTTCGGGTATGCCACGTCGCATTCCAGATTATCCAGATGCTTACGCCGGATGGAATGCTCTAAGCAGTTTCGGTTCTTATATATCCGTAGTTGGGATTTGTCGTTTCTTCGTAGTTGTCGCAATCACTTCAAGTAGTGGAAAGAACGGGACCTTTCTTTATGGAAAAGTGACTGTGTCTTGCACCAGAATCTTGATTTTTGTACGCTTTATTTTGCCATTCCGCGTAAATATCATTCTAGTAGTCTTATCCTTGCCCTTTCTCGCCTTCAAATTCTTCCTTCTGCTTTGGAACTTAGCCTCTCCATTATTAGCGGCGGAAGCGCTCATCTGCGCTTCCTCGTATAGTGAGGCTAGTGCGACTATTGGTATTGGGATGAATATGATGGCCGATGATGATTTATCGAGGGCGGTGGCGCCATTTCTCCCGAAGGAAGGGAGGGCTCCAGGACTCTTCCTGACGAATGCTCTCTTACAATGGAGGAGGAGGGCCATCTTGCCCTGGTGTTGGATTTGCAAAAGAAGATTGGCACTCTTTTAAGGAGTATCGATGTTAGCTCGCTCCGGAGCTATCACTTCGCGGAGGAAAGCACCCAAGATCTCGCGGCGTTGACCCTCCTCCATAAAGAAGAAGATCTCCATGACCCCGCAAAGTTATGGGTTGTGCATGAAGGTCTTTTTCGTTATGGAGGCAGCTCTAGGTACTACTTTAGGGCGGTAGACTGGGTCAAGGCCGAGAGAAAGGTTCGTAATGGGGAATTGCCTCAAACGTTCATCATCGATGAGGATGCCGACGGATAGTAGCACTAGATCCTTATTGGAAACTGAAGCGGAAATGCAATTCTCGGGTAAGGGATCTCTTTTCTGCAACGAAAAAAAATAAGCTCCGCTGATTTCACTCGGCACAACCTAACGATACATCCAATACCAATGATCTGTGCCTTTTATATTGGTTAGATCTGTACGAAGCAATAGATAGTATGTTCTTCCATAGTCGATAGTCGATGTCAGAAAAAAACATCGTGCATTTATCATATCCTTCTTGTACAGTCATCCACATAACTCTCGTCATAGGACCCACGGGTCCTAGTCATAAGTTTCTACTCAAAGGTCCATCTACTTCTATTGCTCATACTGAACAGAACTGCCTTCCGTAGATTATTCTAGTGTAAACTCCGTACGTGATCTAGTTATAAGTGTAAACTCTGTACGTGAGTTAGTTATATATGATAATAGTGGTTAGCGAGGGACTGGATAGAATTTCCTATTTGGATACCAAACCACGATCAAAGGTTGTAGCTAACGGCTTTTTAGTTAAAGCGCACTAATACGATACGAACTTTCTTCCATAGGCTGATATGCTCATACTAAGTGCTGTAATCTCTCATTCATGCGCATTAAGGAAATTGTAAAGAAGAAAGTCAAACACTCTACGCCTCGTCGAATAAGAGTGTTTCCGGATCATATCTATTCTTATCGGGTACTCTTTCTTAATGAGAAAATCATAACTTGATCCGATCTTTATGTCGCACAGTGGTGTCCCAGGCTAGGGCTGCAGGTCCAGCATAAGAACCTAAACTAAAAAAGTATGTTTACATGGTCCATAAATAATGGTGACAGAAATCCCTCCTACTGCGCCTCAACTTGGACTGGAGCGTCTCTAGGTATTGAATTAAAGAACGGGTTTCGCTTTGCTTTTGGGGGAGTCCTGGTGGGGAGATATACTAGCAGGTAATGGCTCAGCTTCTACTTAAAAATCGTTTTAAGCGGGTTTCCTTATTTATTTGTGTGTCTCTCGTACAAGATTCTATCAGTTACAGCGGATTCAAGGGATGGAGCCAGATCTACTATCCGCTTGCTGTCCCTAAGCTGATAATTGCCCGAGCCTATTTGTTTTTTTCCGGGGAGGGGCACATAGCGATAGATACTTTAGAAACCTATCACTAAGAAGCGGGCTCACTGAAAACCAAACTGTTCGTATTTCTTTAAAATGCTGCTGCCCTAGTCGGGGGTCTGTCTATAGAAGAAGGGAATCCAGAGGAAGGAGCAGCTCCCCGAAGGAATCCTTCTAACTACCACCTACCTACCTCCCGCTTTTGTTCGGACAAGGCGAGTTTCCTAAGATTCACCCACCGCGGATACACTAAGCGTTCTTCCCGTTGGTAAATTTGATTCTTGCAAATCAACATCAGACTTAGAAGCTTCATGGGGTCTGGTCTCGCCATTTGGCAATTTAAGCCAAACAAAATACAGTACAGAGGTTATAACCAATACACAAGCAGGCGTGAACCAGTCAGAAATTAGAATGGAGAAGTAGACACAGAAGAGGAGGTGTTGGGACAGTATCGATAGCCACCTTTTCACTCATTGCTAGGAGTGATTGTGAGAGAATACATAACATAGGTGAAAGCCAAAAGGCATATATGACCTGCTCAGCCCAATGGAAGTGATTTGAAACTGACGTTTCTTTAGAATTCGATTAAGAATAAGAACATAGACCGGCTTCTAGAAAAAGAGACGTGCCCTCTTCTCTATCTGTAGATTCAGGAGCAACATGCTGGTTCCTTTTGTCATAATACCTAACGGCTGTGGGCAGAATGAATGAAAAAGCAGATGAAAGACACTATAGATACCAATAGAATGAGAAATATAGAATAAAGCTAGGTGACATCACGGCATTTGAGAACCAATTGCTTCTTTTGCTTTTCACCAACCTTCATGTACAATATTATTTCGTATTGGAGTACAGCCTATTGTAGGCCCAGCAAAGGCAAGACGGAAAGCAAGCATTAAGTGAAGAAGCAAGGTCCAAACAAAGTAGTGAAAGATTGGCATTGAAAAGCTTCTCCATGTCTATATCTGTCCGATGGACCAAGTTCAAAGGAAACGGCTTCTCTACTGCATCAAAAAACCAATCCAAGCCTGAAAAGGAGAGTTGCGGTTAACGATTCATATAAATTGAGAAAGAAGCATGTTCTTCATGCCCAAGGATAAAGTAGATGGAACCGGTTCTCTAACCTTCTTTTTGTAGCAGATACTGCATAAAGTTTACCTGCCTTGTAAGGCTTTTGTAGGATTAATCAAATTTTCTTTTTCTCGTTCTATCTCAGAGTATCCATTCATTCGATCTTGCTATCCGCTCTCAATTGAATCCCTTCTCTGTTGTCGACAGGTGTGTCCGCATCAGGACCAGAATCACGGTCTAGCACCTCCGTACTCGAATACCTCCTACTTTATTAATTAGGAAGTGAAGTAGGGAAGTGTTTCCTATTCAAAGTACAGTGCCTTTGGTACATTGGTGCATTGGGGATTTCCAGGTAGCAGGTCGGTTGAGTGAGGGCTCCATCCATAAAAGATATAGCTAGTGCACAGGATCTCCCTTCTGCGAATAAAAGGACAAAAGAGCCGGGTCGGGTGTTGATTCACCGTTGCTATCAGTCGGTCTACTCGTGCCTGCTGCTTACTTTCTCGATCGATGGAATCGGTGATTCAAAAACCTAACATCCATAGGGAGTCTCAATCGTAGCTGAAAGGATCTAGATGACGACTAGAGGGGGGTGAATAGGCGTTTTAAAACTGTTACGGATTTGGCTTTATCCTAATGCGGAATTAAACTAAACGGATACCTTTCAAGCACAAAACCTAAATATGCTAGGCTCAACTAAGTGCACCAACAATCTATGCTAAACAAGATAGGCACTTAAGGAAACTAGCAAGCACAAACTATATCACAAGATATGGAAATGTAGGAACAACTAAGCAATTCAACTAGCACAAGATATATCAATATGAGCAAGTATGAATTGCGGTAAGTAAAGGGTGAGGGTATGAGATAACCACAAGTGAGTCGGAGACGCGGATTTATCCCGAAGTTCACACTCGTGAGAGTGCTAATCTCCGTTAGAGCGGTGCCGAAGCCAAAGCTTCAGGGCGCCACCAAGTGGCTCACCGTATTCTCCCTTTCGAGTCACCCCCAACGGATGAGCCTCGATTCACTCGGGGTTGGTCTTGAAGGCGACCACCACACCTTTACAAACTTCTCCGGAGCACACCACAAGCAAGGAAGCTTCCGGAGGAACCTTGACCACTTAGGCCACTTCAACACCCTTCCCCAGAGCACACCACAAGAGGAAGCTTCCGGGGGAACCTTGACCACCTAGGCCACTTCACAATCTTCACAATATGTCACCAAACCGTCTAGGAGGCGGAAGCCTCCAAGAGTAATAAACTCACAAGCTCTCACTCGAACTAATCGATGCGGGGAGCTCAAACCAATGCAACAAATGCTCAACCCACTCTCTCAATCTCACAAGATGCAACTCAAGAAAGTAGGAGATTGAAGAGAGGGGATGCAATGGATAGGATCAACAAATGGCTCACAAATCCATCCACAAATCCCCCTTCACATAGAGGGGAGATAGGGGTTTGGGAGAGGTGGAGAGAGGCTCAAAATGGTGTTTAGAAGGTGTGTCAACAGCCCCCAAACCGGAGGGGGGACGCAGCCCTTAAAAAGCCAAACACAGAAACTAGCCGTTGGGGTTCAACGGGCATTTCCTGGGCACCCCGTGCACACGGGGTCCCGTGTGCACGGTACAAGTCCGTGTCCACGGGGTACCCAGGACAGCCAGCAGCAGCCCACTCAAACGATGATAACTTTGGCATACGGACTCCGAATTCGATGATCTTGGGCTCGTTTTGAAGCTATGGAAAAGCCCAAGGTCCTCACATAGAGAACCACCCAAGATCAACAAGAAAGAATGATGCAAGTAATGCAAAGGTTTGAGCTCTCTACATGCGACGCGATCAAGCTACTTGCCCGAGAGTCCCCCTTGATAGTACGGCTATCGAACCTATAATCCGGTCTCC
Source organism: Thinopyrum elongatum (assembly GCA_011799875.1). NCBI lineage: Eukaryota > Viridiplantae > Streptophyta > Magnoliopsida > Poales > Poaceae > Thinopyrum > Thinopyrum elongatum. Next base: position 286,944,454 of record CM022298.1, on the reverse strand, counting down.
CACCAAGCACTATGAGACCGGCAAAACTAGGAAAACCTAGCTAAGTTATACCTTTGCCTTGCATATTCAACTTGAGCTTGATGATGACTTTAATGCTTGCCTCAAGTTGGAATCCCTTTCTTGTCCACAACCACTTGGTGAAGATACTCGAATTGCTTCCTCATATTGTAATGAGGGAAGCCTTAACTTAAGCCCACCTTCACATGTGTATTATCATGATGTGGACCGCAAGCTTCAAAGTATATAACCTCCGGCTTCTCATCTTGCACTTGGACTCCTCTAACCCAATGACCATCACCTCTTGATGTCATCCACACATAGGCTACTTGAAATCTTTCCTTTTGTTGCAAGCCCATGAGAAACACCTATCCCACATAGACATAACAAACACATAGCATGGGTTAGGTAACAAAGCACAATTCACAGTTACTTACCATACCACTAGATCACTTGATCTCATGTGGTACAATGTTTGTGCTTTGTGGGTTGACCACTTAGATATAATCTTTGAGCTTCATCTTGGTCAACCAACATCTTTACTTCAAGCTCCATCTTGGTTTCTTGAAAGCCACAATGAACTCTTCATTTCCCTTCACTGCTTCAAGACTATATCACCAAAGACTCTTTCATGACCATATCAAGTTCCACTATGAATATCATCTTGGTCACCACTTGCCCTTCTAAGAACTCCATCACAAGCTCTTGAGAGGCACCATGAATTCTTCACTCTAGTTGCTTGCTTCAAGACTTGATCAACCGAAACCCAACACATGAGCTCACCATGATCTTGTCTTGAAACCATAACTCAAATTCTTCTCTTTGATTATTCTCTCAAGCCTTGATCCTCAGAAGCCCAAATATGTCAATCTTTGAGATCCTCCAAAGAACTAAAACCTCACTGGATATGGGATCTCGAGAGCCAACACCTAGGCCCCGTGAGCACGGGGTATCCAGAGAGTTGACACTCGACCCCGTGCACATGGTTCAAGCCCGTGTGCAAGGGGTATCCAGAGAGGGATACCATGAGGACTTCTTCAGATGCTTTGATGGCAATCTTCACATAACAACCCAAATAACTTCAAGCATCACTATGGAACATATCTTCATATAAGATCCAATGCACTTGATGCTCCATAGGAATTGTCATTTAATACCAAAGCTTAGAGCACATATAACTTCATCTATATGGACTTCATCCTTGATTCCATCCAATATCCTTGAGACACTATCTTCATATATATGGACTTCATCCTTGATTTAGTCCAATATCCTTGTGGCACCATCTATGGATAACCCTTCAAATATATCTCACTGAAAACATTAGTCCATGGAGATTGTCATTCAATTACCAAAACCACACTTAGGGGCTCGATGCACTTTCAATCTCCCCCATTTTGGTAATTGATGACAATCTCAACAAGAGGGTTTATATAATGAATTTAAAACAAGTATGCAATCTATCCGAGAATAAATTGAATACTTGAGGTGGTTTTGATAGCCTCAAATATCCCAAAGATAGTTGATGTTATCAAAACCGGTTGTACTAGCATCGAAATACTACACAAGAATTTGATGCTAGTAGAACCACACTATATAGAGCAAACTCCCCCACAATATATGCACGGGAAATAACTTGGTGGAGTTTTCTCTATATACACATCCATGCAACAAGCAAACACAACAAATGGTAGATATGCATGAATGACAAGAACCAACCCACTTTTCCTAAACCCTCTAAACTTCTCCCCCATTGGCAACAAGTGCCAAAATGGAGGAAAATCTAGAAGACCAATATAGTATGAGTTCCTCCTTAGTTTGTGCATTTCTCATATTGTGAGTGGAATCAAATGCACATATCCAGTTACGAACAAACGAAGAAATTCACACTATATTGAGGATCCATAGAATGCACCAAAAAGATATTATGATATGATCATCGGAGTGTTCTAAAGAATATACAGAAGCTCCCCATGATTTGTGCATTATTTAGTTTTGTATTTGGATACAACGTGCACAAAATAGGATCATCACTTGACTAAGCATGGGTCCAAAATATATCCAACAACTCATGGGTGCAAAGATATATGCAATACATACAAGCACTCACTACTCAACCTCTTACCAGATTCACCAGAGAATAAAAAGAGACAATCCAAGTGACTGGCAAGGAATAAAGGATATCAAAGAGGGATATGCACTTTCTCATGTGTATAAGTTTCTTACGTGGCCAATAATCATCGAGATGAGCATCCACAGAGAAACTTGCACACACAAAAAGATACAAAAGATAAGAACATGATATCCAAGAATGAATCCATTATTATACAAACTTGATCTTAGCATAAGAGCTTTGTCACATGGCACATGACACAAGGCACATGGCGCAAATTGATATCATTTGCATAAAAATGAATTACTCAGCATGAGAGCAAATTCCACAACCAAAAAGTCTGTTTCTTGCAATTATATCAATATTGCACATAAGAGCACTTTGAGGAATTGGTATGCAATAAGTTGCTTAATTGGCATATTTGGGATAAGTGAACCATGAGCATGGTCTTATAGATCCCCATGATATGCTTCTGCTCAAAAGTCTCGTAGATGCAATAAGGAGGTTTAAGCTTTTGCAATAAACACAAACTCAACAAGTACTAATCATGCCATGATGCAACATACATAATGTTGACTCTAATTTAAATAAATGCATGAAGTAAGAACTTGTTACCGAGAGAGCATTGGTTCAAGGGGCCCTTGATCTAGCACGTGAACATGAGGGACTTGATCTTGTTCTTGGATAGGTACATGATCTCCCATAGCATCTTGCTCTTGTGTTGGGGGTGATGACTTCCCTTGTGGTGGATCCACAAGAGGGGCTCTTACTCCTTCTTCTTCTACATGGACATGGGGTGTTTCTTGTGGAAGAATATGACCAATCCCCGTTGTACTTGTAGCTTGGGAAGGAGCCTCATCACCTACAACACTTGAAACAATTTGCTCTACAAGGAAGCCGTTATCCTCATCAAACTCCTCATTCGCCATTTCCTCAATACATCCAGTGGATTTATTGAGAATAAGTAAGTGTGGGAGCTTGATGCATATCCAATAAAAAGACCCAAATATAGTTAACCGGGTTTTCATGATGAGAATGAAACACTTACAACAGAACCGGGTTTTCATTTATCTTCTCCCTCAAATCGAAGAATCAATCAAGCTTGGCTCTAATAATTTCCCACGGTGTCTCCATCTTCCTCGTGAATAAGCCAAGCATCCAATGCTTATCCAAAGTACCTAAAACACATTAAGGTACAATTTGGTCCCCAAACATATTGGGTCCGAAGTAGTTAGCACAACCACAATACATAGGGCAAACTCCACAATAAATATGTGCAAATGTATATGAACTCGAAATTCATGCACATCTTTAACCATTAAGGATATTATGGAGTTTACCCTATAGAGAGGATCAAGTAGAGCAAGCAAGGCATGGAGAAGAATATAAATAAATATGCATGCACATGCCTACCAAGATCCAAAGAGATACAATTTGGTCGAAAGAACACAAAGACGAAGAATACTCCAATAATAACATAAAGCATTCAAGTTGTCCAAATTATATCAAGTGACGAATCCACACAGGACCGCACACAAAGTACAACATATGAACTAAGCAAAAACCAATGAGCATATTGGATATACATTACACACATGCTCAAAGGCTTATCTCACTCAAGTAGATAATAGAAAGTACGAGCAGTGAGATACGGCAAGTTGAAGCACAAGCCGAGAAGAAGATGATCACAAAGTTCTACCACATGAAGAAATACCAATTGTAAGAGAATACAAATGGTATTTGGAATTAACACTCGGTGGTAGATTCCGAAGAAGCACAAGATCAAAATCAATCCAAAGCATAAGAGAGCTTTATAGCGTACTTGGCCGGGTGGGCATTTCTGCCCATTGGACCCCGTGCACATGGGCTAGGTCAGCCCCGTGCGCATGGTGTGTCCAGAGGAGAAACCACCACCCCGTGCGCACGGGGGTCCAGGACCCCGTGCGCACGGGGTGTCCAGTAAGTTTCGTGGTACCCCGTGCGCACGGAGGTCAGAGACCCCATGTACACGGGGTGTCCAGAAACTTACTGAAGAACCTCACAGGACACCGCGACGAAGCACGCAACAAAGGCAAATAATCAACCAACAAGAGATAATTAGTGGATACTTTGAGAAATTGAATTTCAAATGAGCTTGACATACCACATAGTGACTAGATAATATTGAATATCAATACTATGTGGCATTTCTCATATTCACATTTTGGGTTTGTGATGTGCACAAAACATAACACTCCCCCATAATGTGATGATCCACTAATATCTCGCAAGAGCCAAACAAGATACAATAAAGGCTCAAGACTACAAACACCACTATATGATGTGCAATGCAACCTACACATGCTAGATAACACAAATCAAGCATACTAGGAAGCACAACAAATAAATGCACATGCTAGATACAAAACCTAAGCATGCAAGGGGCGAGTAACTTTCAATGTAAGCAATAAAAATACAAGTTACCGCAAGGAGGAACATTGGATAGATAATATGAAGATAATCCACATGACTTGGCTCGAACAAATAAATGATGAATATTCTTTTCTTCATGAACTAGCCAAATCTCCAATGTCCTCCACACACCTATTGATCAAGGTTGAGCTTGATGGTCCCCAACCAAGTTGGGTCCTAAGAAGTTAGTCACAATAGGCTTGGTAACCCAAATGGCCTTTTCCATTTCCAACCCACTTTGGGCGCCAAAAAACTTGGCAAACAAATTGCCAACAACATCCTTCCTAAGTGAATAATGATCATTGACTAGAGGAGGCTTAGGGATGTTACCGTTGGGACAAGATGAAGATATGTGTCCCTTCTCACGACAAATATAGCAACATGTGCTCCCCCTTCTCTTCTTCTTTACTTTCTCAACTTGGGGAGCATTTCCTTGGTTCATTATTGATAGTGGCCTTTCTTCAGCTTGAGGTTGACCTTGAGATTGAACTTGAGGTTGACCTTGAGATTGAACTTGAGGCCGCTTCCCTTGTTGCTTCATATTTGAAGCCTTCTTCTTCAATGGACAATATCTCACATGGTGTCCAACATTCTTGCACTTGAAGCATGTAATGTTGGCCTCATTCTTGACTTGGTCTTGTCCCTTCTTCTTTTTCTTGGACTTCTTGTTGTTGGAGATGAAACCAAGTCCACCCTTCTCATGAGGGGATTTTTGAACACTCAAGATAGTGTTGAGAGTGGAATTTCCTTCATGACACATTTCCAAGTCTTTCTTCAAATTAGTGACTTGGGCCTTGAGCTCTTTGTTTTCCTCTACAAGGTTAGTATCAACAAAAGTACTAGAGGAAGTAGAAGCTTCATGGTTAGAGCAACAACGCAAGGAGAGCAATTCATTACAAGAATTGGCAATAATATGTCTAGATGAATCACTAGGACTAGCACATGTCAATAAAGCATTTTGAGTAGAAATAGTGCTAATGTCCACATGAGGCTCACAAGATGTTACCTTAGTCACAATAGCCTCATGAGCTAACTTTAGCCTTTCATGGGAGATAAGAAGATCATCATGAGATCCCGAGAGCTTTTCATGATTTTCTTCTAATTCCCCATAATTGCTAGTTAGCAAACCAAGTTGAGCCCTTAGCTCAACATTCTCCTTCAAGATAGATGCTTCACAAGAAGTAGAGTTAGTAGCACAAGCATTATTAACAATATGAGAGGAGCTAGAAGAAACTAGAGACTTCACATGAGTAGCTTGAAGTTCCTCATAGGACTTAGAGAGTTTGGTGAGCTCGCCTTTGACATTCTTGTAGCCAAGGTCAAGGTGCTCAAAATCCTCTCTAAGTTGATCATGAGCAACTTCAATCTCTTCTTTAGAAGATTCTAAGTCTCTAAGAGTTTCTAGAGCATCAAGAAGGTTACAGTCAAGTTTTTCATTAAGTTCTTGCTCTTCATGAAGTAAATCATTACACTTCCCAAAATGGGCAATAAGATCTTTAAACATCACATAAGTGTTCTTATTAACCCCATGAAGAGCTTTACCAATTTCATAAATTTCTTGACTCATATCAATATTAGTTTCATCATCACACTCATCATTATCACTACAAAGAGTAGATGATACCTCGGTAATACCTCTTGCCATGAGGCACATGTGAACATCGGAGGTTGATGATGATTCTTTTGGAGAGGGAGATTCTTCATCATCAAGGGTAGGATATCCATGTCCATCCTCTTGACACTCATAGCATTTCCTCTCCAATGTGGTGATGTCCTTCTTTGCTCTTCTAGCAATTTCTTCATTAATGATGTGTGCACTATTTTTCCTTATTTCCTCTACATTGTTAGTCAAACAACAACTAGAGGAAATAGAAGCATATATATCATGGAAACAAGGAGTATCAAGCATATCATCACATGAAGTATTCAAGGAATCTCTATATGATATGCATGGACTATTAACACAAGAATGTATGTCATTTTTGCTAGATGTGTTCAAGTCCAAAGAAGCTACAACATTAGCATTTATGCATGAAAGATCATCAATGTTGAGCACAACATCATCATCACAAATGATATTTCCACTCACCATGTTATTACCTTGGGACATGTCATATGATGGTGAGGTGGAAGTATTTGAAATGTCCAAGCACACGGAGGAAGAAGCAATATGGAGTTCTTCATGATATGAAGATGTGGAGAACTCCTCAATTGACTCCTCCATAAGATGATGAACCTCATCAAGATTGGACCCACCATATATTACTCCAAGTTTGGTCCACATCTCATGAGCCGACACACAAGTCATGATTGACTCAAACACTTCGAGGGATATAGATCGGATTAAGACATTCTTAGCACCATACCCACAAAGCATATTATCATTTTCTTCAATAGTGGGAAAAAGTTCATCCTTCCAAGGAGGAGCCCCTACAAGAACAATTCGCACAAAATTTGGACCCATGGCCCGGAAATGACAAAGCATGCGAATTTTCCACAAGTGATAGTTTGTGCCACTAAAACAAAAAGTGTCATCGTGCACTAAACCACTAGTCGACATCTTTACTCTCTAGGCGGTGAAGCCTAGCAAGGAGAGACCAAAGCTCTGATACCAATTGAAAGGATCTAGATGATGACTAGAGGGGGGTGAATAGGCGTTTTAAAACTGTTACGGATTTGGCTTTATCCTAATGCGAAATTAAACTAAACGGATACCTTTCAAGCACAAAACCTAAATATGCTAGGCTCAACTAAGTGCACCAACAATCTATGCTAAACAAGATAGGCACTTAAGGAAACTAGCAAGCACAAACTATATCAAAAGATATGGAAATGTAGGAACAACTAAGCAATTCAACTAGCACAAGATATATCAATATGAGCAAGTATGAATTGCGGTAAGTAAAGGGTGAGGGTATGAGATAACCACAAGTGAGTCGGAGACGCGGATTTATCCCGAAGTTCACACTCGTGAGAGTGCTAATCTCCGTTAGAGCGGTGCCGAAGCCAAAGCTTCAGGGCGCCACCAAGTGGCTCACCGTATTCTCCCTTTCGAGTCACCCCCAACGGATGAGCCTCGATTCACTCGGGGTTGGTCTTGAAGGCGACCACCACACCTTTACAAACTTCTCCGGAGCACACCACAAGCAAGGAAGCTTCCGGAGGAACCTTGACCACTTAGGCCACTTCAACACCCTTCCCCAGAGCACACCACAAGAGGAAGCTTCCGGGGGAACCTTGACCACCTAGGCCACTTCACAATCTTCACAATATGTCACCAAACCGTCTAGGAGGCGGAAGCCTCCAAGAGTAATAAACTCACAAGCTCTCACTCGAACTAATCGATGCGGGGAGCTCAAACCAATGCAACAAATGCTCAACCAACTCTCTCAATCTCACAAGATGCAACTCAAGAAAGTAGGAGATTGAAGAGAGGGGATGCAATGGATAGGATCAACAAATGGCTCACAAATCCATCCACAAATCCCCCTTCACATAGAGGGGAGATAGGGGTTTGGGAGAGGTGGAGAGAGGCTCAAAATGGTGTTTAGAAGGTGTGTCAACAGCCCCCAAACCGGAGGGGGGACGCAGCCCTTAAAAAGCCAAACACAGAAACTAGCCGTTGGGGTTCAACGGGCATTTCCTGGGCACCCCGTGCACACGGGGGGTTAGACCCCGTGCACACGGGGTCCCGTGTGCACGGTACAAGTCCGTGTCCACGGGGTACCCAGGACAGCCAGCAGCAGCCCACTCAAACGATGATAACTTTGGCATACGAACTCCGAATTCGATGATCTTGGGCTCGTTTTGAAGCTATGGAAAAGCCCAAGGTCCTCACATAGAGAACCACCCAAGATCAACAAGAAAGAATGATGCAAGTAATGCAAAGGTTTGAGCTCTCTACATGCGACACGATCAAGCTACTTGCCCGAGAGTCCCCCTTGATAGTACGGCTATCGAACCTATAATCCGGTCTCCCACCAAGCACTATGAGACCGGCAAAACTAGGAAAACCTAGCTAAGTTATACCTTTGCCTTGCATATTCAACTTGAGCTTGATGATGACTTTAATGCTTGCCTCAAGTTGGAATCCCTTTCTTGTCCACAACCACTTGGTGAAGATACTCGAATTGCTTCCTCATATTGTAATGAGGGAAGCCTTAACTTAAGCCCACCTTCACATGTGTATTATCATGATGTGGACCGCAAGCTTCAAAGTATATAACCTCCGGCTTCTCATCTTGCACTTGGACTCCTCTAACCCGATGACCATCACCTCTTGATGTCATCCACACATAGGCTACTTGAAATCTTTCCTTTTGTTGCAAGCCCATGAGAAACACCTATCCCACATAGACATAACAAACACATAGCATGGGTTAGGTAACAAAGCACAATTCACAGTTACTTACCATACCACTAGATCACTTGATCTCATGTGGTACAATGTTTGTGCTTTGTGGGTTGACCACTTAGATATAATCTTTGAGCTTCATCTTGGTCAACCAACATCTTTACTTCAAGCTCCATCTTGGTTTCTTGAAAGCCACAATGAACTCTTCATTTCCCTTCATTGCTTCAAGACTATATCACCAAAGACTCTTTCATGACCATATCAAGTTCCACTATGAATATCATCTTGGTCACCACTTGCCCTTCTAAGAACTCCATCACAAGCTCTTGAGAGGTACCATGAATTCTTCACTCTAGTTGCTTGCTTCAAGACTTGATCAACCGAAACCCAACACATGAGCTCACCATGATCTTGTCTTGAAACCATAACTCAAATTCTTCTCTTTGATTATTCTCTCAAGCCTTGATCCTCAGAAGCCCAAATATGTCAATCTTTGAGATCCTCCAAAGAACTGAAACCTCACTGGATATGGGATCTCGAGAGCCAACACCTAGGCCCCGTGAGCATGGGGTATCCAGAGAGTTGACACTCGACCCCGTGCACACGGTACAAGCCCGTGTGCAAGGGGTATCCAGAGAGGGATACCATGAGGACTTCTTCGGATGCTTTGATGGCAGTCTTCACATAACAACCCAAATAACTTCAAGCATCACTATGGAACATATCTTCATATAAGATACAATGCACTTGATGCTCCATAGGAATTGTCATTTAATACCAAAGCTTAGAGCACATATAACTTCATCTATATGGACTTCATCCTTGATTCCATCCAATATCCTTGAGACACTATCTTCATATATATGGACTTCATCCTTGATTTAGTCCAATATCCTTGTGGCACCATCTATGGACAACCCTTCAAATATATCTCACTGAAAACATTAGTCCATGGAGATTGTCATTCAATTACCAAAACCACACTTAGGGGCTCGATGCACTTTCAGTAGCTCACTTGTTGCCTTACTCTCCCACAAGATCACACTAAATACAATAGGTGCGTGATCTACTAGATTCTTATATAATCAATTTCTAACCTTAGTTGATAGACAGGAACCACCATCCCATAACAAAAAAGGGGGGCGAAGGTTATTTTGTACCAATGAAGACGGATTTATCTCTCGAGCTACTCAAAGATCTTTAAGTGGCTTACGAGGTAGACTTGATCATGATCCATATCCAACCTTCTCTCATCTGGTTCTGTCTCTAAAGATTAGAGTCATCAACGCGACACAAGTCCAGTGCTGATAAAATCCTGCTGTCCAGTTCGGGAAAGCAAGTGTTTGATTAGTTCCATTGGTTTATTGGCTTCAGCTTCCGGTCTACCTCATTTCTATCAAAATGATCTGGTGTCTATGTCCATGCCTGAGGTTGGTAAACCCTATATCTATTGCAAACGAGCTTTTCAGAAGGGACAGCTTGTAATCCATGACTTACTACTACGAGGATTCTGGCGGAGTGCTTTTCACATATAGATAGGTCGGGACGAAGAAGCTCCGTAGTCAACTAATAGATAGAAAATCACAGTAACCTTTTTCCAACAGTTTCACCATGATAAGAACAACCTTGTCATACATGATAATTATAGGCTTTCTTCCTCCTTCTTTATAGTCTGCAGTTCAATCTACCAAGTCTGATTCATCTTTTTCCAACCCTTCCTCAATTGGCAGTTTCGAGGTCAGAGTTTCCGTTTCTTAGAAAGCCACTTCTCTAAGCATGCATGCCGACATAGGTGTCGCGGTAATCATAGAAGTTTGATTGCTGTGTGGTAAGGGGTCAGTCAACCAATTGTTAAGGGGTAAGGCTAAGCTCTCTTTCTCATTAAGAAAGCGGTCCATCCTAAGAGATCGGCATCATACTAAGGACTGTGTCGAGCAAGGTCCGAAGGAATTTGAATTCCACACGCCTACGAAGCATTGAGTTAGTGGAAATTAAGAGCATGAACGGTTGTTGTACAATACGAGACGATGGTATGATATCACTCCTACTTCATTCTCTACTTCAGTCTGGTCTAAAATCATAAGGAAAGTGTCATCCCAGCGAGGAAAGACAGAAAGAAAGCAAGTGAGCATGTTGAATTGCTTGTTGAAGTAACATGACAGAGGGGAATCTCTTCCAGTCCGGTGTCTCAGTGCCAACGGCCAAAGAGAGTGAAAAAGTGGAGTAATAAACAAGGAGTGGCTTGCTATTTATGATGACGAAGAGCTGGTACAAGCCACCTTCAGGAATGACCCCGCGATGAAAGCAATCTACATCTACATGATTCCAAGATGGTAAAAGATATAAAGTCAAAGTGCTATGGAACGCATGGTGAACAACCTGCGGGAGCACGGTAATCCCGACGAGTAGGATCCAGAGGAACTCAGGCAGAAGTACTGCCTCCTTGATTGGATCGCACATGTCAACTGGCTTTTCAGAGACCTAAAAAGACGAAGCCCCTCTCCTCCCTCTGTAACTAGAGAGGTAGGCAAACCTGAGTTTAGAGCCACCTCGATTCGGGATGTCGGAACACCAACCGGATCAGAAACCTCACCCTAAACTTACTTCGGAATAGGTTCGAGAGCTTCCATTTCAATGTGTCTTTCCAAAAATCTTTGGTATGCCTTTTCCTGGTCAAAAGGTTTGTTTGGGAAAGCTTCTAAATCTAGGGTTCAATGTCTTCGAAAAAACCCCTGGGGCAGGATAGTAAAGAGCTGATTCTAGGGAAAGCTAGGATTTCACTTTTCTCTCAGCCATCGAGTTGGAGTAGTTAACCTTCTATATGCCGTGGAAGAATACGCATAAGCATTAGTTCTTGCCCTTCCAGTGTAAGTGTGAAAGTGCATCTAGCCCCTAAGTGTGGTTTTGGTAATTGAATGACAATCTCCATGGACTAATGTTTTCAGTGAGATATATTTGAAGGCTTATCCATAGATGGTGCCACAAGGATATTGGACTAAATCAAGGATGAAGTCCATATATATGAAGATAGTGTCTCAAGGATACTGGATGGAATCAAGGATGAAGTCCATATAGATGAAGTTATATGTGCTCTAAGCTTTGGTATTAAATGACAATTCCTATGGAGCATCAAGTGCATTGTATCTTATATGAAGATATGTTCCATAGTGATGCTTGAAGTTATTTGGGTTGTTATGTGAAGATTGCCATCAAAGCATCCGAAGAAGTCCTCATGGTATCCCTCTCTGGATACCCCTTGCACACGGGCTTGTACCGTGTGCACGGGGTCGAGTGACAACTCTCTGGATACCCCTTGCTCACGGGGCCTAGGTGTTGGCTCTCGAGATCCCATATCCAGTGAGGTTTCAGTTCTTTGGAGGATCTCAAAGATTGACATATTTGGGCTTCTGAGGATCAAGGCTTGAGAAGAATTTGAGTTATGGTTTCAAGACAAGATCATGGTGAGCTCATGTGTTGGGTTTCGGTTGATCAAGTCTTGAAGCAAGCAACTAGAGTGAAGAATTCATGGTGCCTCTCAAGAGCTTGTGATGGAGTTCTTAGAAGGGCAAGTGGTGACCAAGATGATATTCATAGTGGAACTTGATATGGTCTTGAAAGAGTCTTTGGTGATATAGTCTTGAAGCAATGAAGGGAAATGAAGAGTTCATTGTGGCTTTCAAGAAACCAAGATGGAGCTTGAAGTAAAGATGTTGGTTGACCAAGATGAAGCTCAAAGATTATATCTAAGTGGTCAACCCACAAAGCACAAACATTGTACCACATGAGATCAAGTGATCTAGTGGTATGGTAAGTAACTGTGAATTGTGCTTTGTTACCTAACCCATGCTATGTGTTTGTTATGTCTATGTGGGTTAGGTGTTTCTCATGGGCTTGCAACAAAAGGAAAGATTTCAAGTAGCCTATGTGTGGATGACATCAAGAGGTGATGGTCGTCGGGTTCGAGGAGTCCAAGTGCAAGATGAGAAGCCGGAGGTTATATGCTTTGAAGCTTGCGGTCCACATCATGATAATGCACATGTGAAGATGGGCTTAAGTTAAGGCTTCCCTCATTACAATATGAGGAAGCAATTCGAGTATCTTCACCAAGTGGTTGTGGACAAGAAAGGGATTCCAACTTGAGGCAAGCATTAAAGTCATCATCAAGCTCAAGTTGAATATGCAAGGCAAAGGTATAACTTAGCTAGGTTTTCCTAGTTTTGCCGGTCTCATAGTGCTTGGTGGGAGACCGGATTACAGGTTCGATAGCCGTACTATCAAGGGGGACTCTCGGGCAAGTAGCTTGATCGCGTCGCATGTAGAGAGCTCAAACCTTTGCATTACTTGCATCATTCTTTCTTGTTGATCTTGGGTGGTTCTCTATGTGAGGACCTTGGGCTTTTCCACAGCTTCAAAACGAGCCCAAGATCATCGAATTCGGAGTCCGTATGCCAAAGTTATCATCGTTTGAGTGGGCTGCTGCTGGCTGTCCTGGGTACCCCGTGGACACGGACTTGTACCATGCACACGGGACCCCGTGTGCACGGGGTCTAACCCCCCGTGTGCACGGGGTGCCCAGGAAATGCCCGTTGAACCCCAACGGCTAGTTTCTGTGTTTGGCTATTTAAGGGCTGCGTCCCCCCTCCGGTTTGGGGGCTGTTTACACACCTTCTAAACACCATTTTGAGCCTCTCTCCACCTCTCCCAAACCCCTATCTCCCCTCTATGTGAAGGGGGATTTGTGGATGGATTTGTGAGCCATTTGTTGATCCTATCCATTGCATCCCCTCTCTTCAATCTCCTACTTTCTTGAGTTGCATCTTGTGAGATTGAGAGAGTGGGTTGAGCATTTGTTGCTTAACCTTGCATTGCATTTGTTGCATTGGTTTGAGCTCCCCGCATCGATTAGTTCGAGTGAGAGCTTGTGAGTTTATTACTCTTGGAGGCTTCCGCCTCCTAGACGGTTTGGTGACATATTGTGAAGATTGTGAAGTGGCCTAGGTGGTCAAGGTTCCCCCGGAAGCTTCCTTTTGTGGTGTGCTCCGGGGAAGGGTGTTGAAGTGGCCTAAGTGGTCAAGGTTCCTCCGGAAGCTTCTTTGCTTGTGGTGTGCTCCGGAGAAGTTTGTAAAGGTGTGGTGGTCGCCTTCAAGACCAACCCCGAGTGAATCGAGGCTCATCCGTTGGGGGTGACTCGAAAGGGAGAATACGGTGAGCCACTTGGTGGCGCCCCGAAGCTTTGGCTTCGGCACCGCTCTAACGGAGATTAGCACTCTCACGAGTGTGAACTTCGGGATAAATCCGCGTCTCCGACTCACTTGTGGTTATCTCATACCCTCACCCTTTACTTACCGCAATTCATACTTGCTCATATTGATATATCTTGTGCTAGTTGAATTGCTTAGTTGTTCCTACATTTCCATATCTTGTGATATAGTTTGCGCTTGCTAGTTTCCTTAAGCGCCTATCTTGTTTAGCATAGATTATTGGTGCACTTAGTTGAGCCTAGCATATTTAGGTTTTGTGCTTGAAAGGTATCCGTTTAGTTTAATTCTGCATTAGGATAAAGCCAAATCCGTAACAGTTTTAAAACGCCTATTCCCCCCCTCACCCCTCACCCCCCCGCCCCCCCCCTCTAGTCGTCATCTAGATCCTTTCAAAGTGGCAGATCAAACTTGATCTAGTTCCACACATTGCCTTTTCCCTTATATGTCGTGGCAGACGAGCTCCCTTCTGGTAAAAAGGATTTGAGTGGAAGGTTGAGCGCCCCTTAACGTTTAGAAGTATCCTTTTCAACGGTTAGAAACCTTTCTATTCTATGACGGCTAAGTCGAGGGCAGACACAACAGGTCACGAAGAGCTCGAGGATATAGAATTCCTATTTACCGGGAATGGAAGGAAACATTGGCTCTTCCGAGATCTTATGTAAGGAATACTATAAAAAGTAGAGCAAAAAGATCTAAAAAACTCTACAAGAAATGTCTTTCCCGCAGAAGACTCTAACTCCTCATAGCATTACGTCAATCTGCAAATATCGAATGATGCTTTGACAGATTCAGTCATCCATTCAGCTTTGAAAACAGAGACAAGGAAAACTTCATAGAAGCGCCGTAGATCAATATAGAGATGCGAACCAATATCCTTTTCCTGGTGGGCTCTGAAGTACTCGTCTTTTGCGCAAGGCCTCGTGTCAAAAAACTTCCAACCACGTCCTCCTACCTCGCCCATTTGCGGAGATCATCTACATTTTGCTCCGTGTCGAGCTCCAGCCGGCCCAAACGTTTTCCTTCAGGAGGGCATAAAATCGCTTTCTTTCTGTAGGGAGGACGGATGATTCAAGTAAGGGCTGAGAGCCTACATATCACTGAGATGGGCCAAGGAAGAAAAAGCACCTACTGTTCGTTAATTGAAATTCTCTTTGCTTAGCGCCCTTGTGTTTCGAATAGAAAAGCACTGGAGATATCTGTGGAACTGTTGTTTTTCTTAGGGCAAGCTAGCAGATAGAAGTAATCTATCTGGTTAGCCAGGCGAAGCATTTAGGGTTCAGTGCCTGGTTTCAAGTGTTCTTCTTCATCGTTTGGCACTTCACTTTTTGTTGAGTAATCCAATGGCCTAATGACACATGCACATCTTTTGGTGCTGTCGCCTTACTTAGTGACTAGCTCAAGTGCATTTGATCGCAAAAAAGACTGGCATTGGCTCCGGGTCAAATCTACAGGGGGCATGCAAATCAAATGCGAAAGAAAGGAAAACATTTTTGTTTCTTCTGCTTCAATGCCGTGATACACTCAGGATGTTTACGATACCTACCCATTAATTGCTCTAACTTCTCGTGGTTCACCCCTAGCTATGCCCGCTTCTGTGAAGTTCCAAATTATGCTTGCAAGCTCATCGGAGCTAGGCAACTCTTTGTCAGTGATTTCATGCCTACCAAGCAGGTACACTCTAACGTATACACCCTTTAAGAAAAGAAATCCTTCTCGTATTCTGCTGCTTTTTTGATTCATTTTATCCCAATAATATCATAGACATCATATATTTATTCTTGCAAGCTCAAGTGCTTGATTGTTGACAAATTCTTCTCTCAGCAGGGCACCTCAGGTACCTATCTATAGTTTCCTGTCTTGAAGGGGGGCGACGCAGCTATTTTCTTTAACAACACGTCATTCAACGAAGTGTTTTCGTTATTTGGTCATCACTAAAAAGTTTATAGTGATAAAGTGAGCCTATTATATTAAGTTTAGAGGATTCTCCTAACGTGATGAGTTTAGTTTATCACTTTTAAAGATCACTGGTGGCAATGGTACTTCCTTTTATGCAACAACTCCTGTATGTACCATTTGGTAATTGGAGTTTGATAAGACCATGGATCCTTATATACAAAACATACTTGGCCAACTAAGGCCCTGCAGTCTAATGTCCGATATATTATCGTCAGCTGAGGAGGTGTTTGGCAAGGGTGTGACCGTTGTTTTTGGGACAATGTTCAAGCAGGAGGCCATGAATCTGTCTAGTCTCGCCATGGGGGGTGAGTTTATCTCATTGCTCCTTCCTGGTGTAAAGCCGATCACTGAGGTTTATGTCTATCAAACCAAGCTCTTGAACCCAATGTTTGGAACATCAACGTCCCTCTCCAGTCGTAATCAGGATTTGATCTATCATGAAGTTTTAGCGCCACATAAGATCCACGGCATGTTATCTGTCGGTGCAGCGGCTTTGACTTGTCGGAAAAAAAAGCCAGGAGCTTAAGTAATTCCTCAGTTTAGTATAGGGTGTCCAGGGAGAGCTGCTGAAGGGAAGGTGGGCGAACCCACACGAGTGAAAACCCTACTTTATTAGTCATCAATGCGATTTCTCGCACTTTTTGATACCTCCGAGGGGGTACACTTTAAAGGCATGCAAAACGTGCCTTACAGTCATGTTGGACGAGGCTAGGCGGTGAATGCAACGCTGGGAAGTTTTGTCCCGGTTCGAGAGGTTGAGCGAGCCAACTAATTCGATGTTTTGAATGGCCAAAGAATCGGTCTTTACTCCTCTTACCAATTGAGGTTTCGCACAACTTTTTGACTAGGGCTTCAGAAAGGTTGTAGTTTCACGAGGAGCCCATAAAGCGACTTGTTTTACCTATGGGATGTAAAGATTGGCTCTGTACCTGACACGGATTGATTTAAGAACAGTGATGAAAGAAATCAATTTATGAGAGACCATATTTCTATTGTTTCGGTACAACTCAAGATCAGTTAAGGAAATAGGGAATAAGAATAGTGAAAAGAATAGAAATAGCATGACCCTTGCTTGGGATTTCTTTCTTCTATCTCTATAGAGATGACCAGGAAGCAAATGAGAAAGGGACTTCTTTTTTACTACGGTCAAACTATGATCAAACTCTCTAATCTTACTTCCGTGTGAAAGACCGTCCTAGGCGTGAGTACAAATGTGTCGAGGCGTTCTAAGTGCCGTAGACGAATGCTTCTTGGCGGAATAAATGGTATGACACGACCTCTTTTTGCTCCATATAAACAAATTTGAAAAAGGAAGAAGGCTTTATCTCCCTTCCATTGTCTTGGGTCGAAGATCAAGCGTGAACTTCTCCCTCATCTAAGGTTGGGTTGTGGATAACAGACTTCCGCTTGGGCTGGATCTTCCCAAGTATAACATGATCCATGAGCGATATCAATGCAGTGACAGTCCTTACTATTGAGTCCTGTGCTGGTAAGATGACAACGCTCTAAAAGGTTTGTTTAAGAAAGCAATCATATCCCGTCCCTAAGTGCGGTATGGACCCCAAAGAGTTATATAAGCAGGAAAATGGGAAGAATTGAGGCACCTACAGAAGTAATGGGTCAGCTTATGATTTTAGGAATGGTTACTAGAGGGATCGTCCCTACCTATCTGCGCAAGATCGGATCAGTATGGTTTTGAGAGGAAGGCTGGTGGCATACGAAGAGAGGGCGACAGAACATCTGCATTCCCTTTCTTTGATTGAGAGAAGGATAAAGCAGAAAAAAAGACTTGACTGAAATTCCATTCGCTTTTTTTCCTTCCTGAGATATGGAATGTCATTAAATTAAGTAGATGAGATGCCAAATATAGGCAGGAGTTATTTCGCCAAGCAAAGCTTTGTGTTCTGAAGGTAAAGAAAGACGGTAAAGCCCATTAAAAAGAGTGCCACGCAGAAGCACCTCCTGTGTCACTCGATCCAAACCCGACACATCTTTCTTTCTATACAAAATGAGTTCGACCTTTTTTCAAAATAGAAATAAAAAAGAAATTTAGGAATAGTGCGGGTGCGACGGAACGAATCAAGTGAAACGAGTCCCCCTTATGACATTTTTTCATCCAAGCAAGGGTGTGTTGCATGGGATTCATCAACAAAGGGATAGGGATAAGGGGCCACACGTCCAAGACAGCCTTTCATCTCAGTGCGCCATGGAACCCCCATCTTCCAATTCCTCTTACAGAGATCATTGACTCACTTGCCTTATTTTGAGGAGACTTCCAAGCCAAAACAAGACAATGGGCAGTCACCAGATCTTCTTTATGGAGGTGGGACCGGGGACCTCCTCAGCAAGATCGATGTACAGAATGTTTGCGCACAGTGGCCACACACACTTCTCCCAGACCTCCAAAAGCTCCCTATGACCCTTTGTACGGAGCATTCAAAGTTCCTCATGCTGTCAAGCAAGACTTTGATCTCGATTTGGGAGAGCAAACACAGCTTCGCCATCCAGCCAAGTATCTTTATTGAATTGTGACCCTATCTAGCGCTTAAAAATCTTTCTTCTTTCTCCGTCACTAGATTCCGGTTAAAACGCTTCGTCCACCCATGCTTTTCCTCTCCATTTTTCATATGGAAAGGGAAAGCAGTGCCAACTTATTGGAATTCTGCATGGCATATTTCCCAACCTTCATTCCTGCTATTCCAGGCTCTAGTGCTCAGTCATAAACCTATTGCCCGCTCCACTTTCCCATTCCTATTGCTTTCGGTATCTGAATCTTCCTGAATTCAAGTAGAGAATACCAGGGCTTTCTTCCTCTTTGATTTTCCTTGGGGCAGAGGATTAAAAAATGGATTTCTGACATAGCACCTGCGGCATTAGGATTCTAAGATTTAGGAGGGGAAGGCTGAGGAGAGGGATCACATGCATTGAAGCAATCTCAAGATTCAGAAACAATCAAAATAATGGTACGGGGAGAAGAAAGAGAGGAGAGTCACGAAAATAGGGTAAACGCAAAGAGACGATGAAAAGCAATCAGAGAGGAGAGGGAAGAATGACAATGGAAATCATAAAGCTGAACGAGGAGCACATTACTATGAATAATAATGGAGAGGGACATTAAAGGGGAAAACTGAGCAAAGAGATATATAAATATATTAGAAAAGCTTTTCACTTCTACTTCGTTTTCTTGTTTAGATTCATTACTTCAGTGATTGAACATGGGCAGATACCTATAAGGACCCCATTTCATTGACCTTCGCCCTTTTATATCCCTCGTTAAGATATGTTATCCGGACCAACTCCCACGTAGAAAACCAAGAGCAGTGAGTTACAAAACCAAGAGCAGTTAGAATCGCGTAGCTGCGTGCCCCTTTTTCTGACTAGCTTCTTGTGAAAAGCATTTCAGGCACGAGCACACCTACTATGGAATCAATCAACCCATCGCACCCGAGTGCTCTGCTCTCCAAGCTCTGCGCAGGTGTTTTTACATTAAAATCCCTGAACGATTTTATGCTATCAAAGTAGGTGGATTGGTCTGTGGTGCTCACTAAACCTACTATTGGACGGGATCAGACATAGGTCTTAGATGATCTCGATCTTGAAGAAAGCATAACTAATGTCATTTTAAGAGAAAGATGGCACTATGGATTGAAGATAGCTTTTTCTCCATATGGGAAATCAAAACTTCATTTGATTGAGCGCTATAGGTTAAGTTGGTTGGTTAGTGTATCACAACCGGGGACACCTGGCACTGACTCATTCATGTCTTCTTCAAAACCGAAACGGATAGGTTGTCTTAAAGATCATTTCTATAGCGAGAAGGAGGAACTTTCTTACTAAGGCAACTCGTAGATTTGAACACATAAAAACAGTAGGTAAAAGTGTTGGGTTGTCTCCCAACAAGCGCTTTTCTTTAATGCCTTTTAGCTAGGCATGATGATTTCAATGATGCTCGCATAAAAGATAAGAATTGAAACATAAAGAGAGCATCATGAATCACATGACTAGAACATTTAAGTCTAACCCACTTCCTATGCATAGGGATTTTGTGAGCAAACAAATTATGGGAACAAGAATCAACTAGCATAGGAAGGCAAAACAAGCATAACTTCAATATTTTCAACACATAGAGAGGAAACTTGATATTAGTGAGAAGCCTACAATCATATGTTCCTCTCACATAATAATTTTCAGTAGCATCATGAATGAACTCAACAATATAATTATCACATAAAGCATTATTTTCATGATGCATAAGCATAGAAATTTTATTACTCTCCACACAAGCAAATTTCTTTCCATTCATAATAGTGGGAGCAAACTCAACAAAATAACTATCATGGGATTGAAAATTAAAATCATGATGACAAGTTTCATGCTTATAATTATTCTCTATAACAAATATGTCATCACCATAATCATCATAGATAGCAACTTCATTGTCATAGTCAATTGAAACCTCTTCCGAAATAGTGGATCCATCACTAAATAAAGTCATGACCTCTCCAAATCCACTTTCATAATTATCACAATAAGATTCAACACCCTCCAAAATAGTGGGATCATTAGTACCTAGAGTTGACACTCTTCCAAACCCACTTTCATCAATATAATCGTCATAAATAGGAGGCATGCTACCATTATAACAAATTTGCACATCAAAACTTGGGGGACTAAAAATATCATCTTCATCAAACCTAGCATCCCCAAGCTTGTAGCTTTGCATATCATTAGCATCATGGATATTCAAAGAGTTCATACCAACAACATTGCAATCATGCTCATCATTGAAGATTTATTGTCAAACATTTTATAGAATTCTTCCTCTATAAATTGAGCACAATTTTCCTTTCCATCATTTTCACGAAAGACATTATAAAGATGAATAATATGAGACCACCTCAATTCCATTTTTTTTGTAGTTTTCTTTTATAAACCAAACTAGTGATAAACAAGAAACTAAAAGATTCAATTGCAAGATCTAAAGATATACCTTCAAGCACTCACCTCCCCGGCAACGGCGCCTGAAAAGAGCTTGATGTCTACTACGCAACTTTATTCTTGTAGACTCGTGTTGGGCCTCCAAGCGCAGAGTTTTGTAGGACAATAGCAATTTTCCCTCAAGTGGATGACCTAAGGTTTATCAATCCGTGGGAGGTGTAGGATGAAGATGGTCTCTCTCAAACAACCCTGCATCCAAATAATAAAAAGTCTCTTGTGTCCCCAACACACCAAATACAAAGGTAATTTGTATAGGTGCACTAGTTCAGCGAAGAGATGGTGATACAAGGGTAGTAATGATAGTAGATATTGATTTTTGTAATAGTAACGATAAAAAACAGCAAGGTAGCAATTGATAAAACTGAGCACAAACGGTATTGCAATGCTTGAAAATGAGGCCTAGGGTTCGTACTTTTGCTAGTGCAATCTCTCAACAATGCTAATATAATTGGATCATATAATCATCCCTCAACGTGCGATGAAGAATCACTCCAAAGTTCCTATCTAGCGGAGAACATAAGAAGAAATTGTTTGTAGGGTACGAAACCACCTCAAAGTTATTCTTTCTGATCAATCTATCCTAGAGTTCGTACTAAAATAACACCAAGCTATTCTTTACGATCGATCTAACCAAGAGTTCGTACTAAAATAACACCATATGATAAACATCAACCAACTCTAATGTCACCTAGATACTCCAATGTCACCGCGAGTATCCGTGAGTTGATTATGCGATGTGCATCAAACAATTTCAGATTCATAATACTCAATCCAAGACAAAGAACCTCAAAGAGTGCCCCAAGATTTCTACCGGAGAAACAAAGACAAGAACGTGCATCAACCCCTATGCATAGATTACCCCAATGTCACCTCGGGAATCCGTGAGTTGAGTGCCAAAACATATATCAAGTGAATCAATATGATACCCCATTGTCACCACGGGTATTCATAGCAAGACATACATAAAGTGTTCTCAAATCCATAAAAGTATTCAATCCTATAAAACGAAATCTCAAAGGGAAAACTCAATTCACCACAACAAGATAGAGAGGGGAAAACACCATATGATCCAACTACATTAACAAAGCCCGCGATACATCAAGATCGTGACATCTCAAGAACACGAGAGAGAGAGAGAGATTAAACACATAGCTACTGGTACAAACCCTTAGCCCCAAGGGTGGACTACTCCCTCCTCATCATGGTGGCCGCCGGGATGATGAAGATGGCCACCGGTGATGATTTCCCCCTCCGGCAGGGTGCCGGAACGGGGTCTAGATTGGTTTTTCGTGCCTACAGAAGCTTGCGGCGGCGGAACTTCTGATCTAGGGTTACCCAGAAGGTTTTTGGAATATTTGGGAATTTATAGGGCGAAGAGGCGGTGCGGGAGGCCACCTAGGTGGGCACAACCCACCTGGGCGCGCCTGGGCCCCCAGGCGCACCCTAGTGGGTTGTGCTCTCCTCGGAGCTCCCCTCTGGTACTTCTTTGGCCCATCGGGTGTCTTCTGGTCCAGAAAAAATCTCCAAAAAGTTTCGCTGCGTTTGGACTCTGTTTGGTATTGATTTTCTACGATGTAAAAAACAAGCAAAAAACAGCAACTGGCATTGGGCACTATGTCAATAGGTTAGTCCCAAAAAATGATATAAAGTTGCTATAAAATGATTGTAAAACATCCAAGAATGATAATATAACAGCATGAATACTTCATAAATTATAGATACGTTGGAGACATATCAGTGGACACCCACAGAAGGTTCACGGAGCTCTCGGTGGTGTACACCAACAACCCGGTCTGGGTGGAGCTCTCCATCCACATCAATGGAGCTGTTGCTTGCTGAGCAGAAGTACAAGGTGGTCGGGTTCGACCTCGAGTACACCCGCGCTCGTGACGGGTCTCATCCCAAGGTCGCCGTCGCCCAGATGTGCGTGTGCAATCACGTCCTTGTGTACCACTACTGCCTGGCCACAAGGCCTTGCGAGCGTTTCGCCAGGTTTGTCAACAGCCCCCACTACATGTTCGCTATGGTGGACATCACCAACGATGTAAAGGTGCTCAAGAATTCGGGCATCGCCTGCCAGAATCTTGTCGACATCCAGGGCCAATACAAGATCTGGGTCAGCAACGAGCATGAGAAGGACTCACTAGTTCACCTCTATGAGGCCATCATCGATCCCTACTACAGAGACATGAAGGATTCCTGCAACAAGGACAAGCGTGCCTAGCACTCGGCCTGGATGGAGAAACTTGACAAAGCTCACATTGTGTACGCGGCCAAGGAGGCGTGCACGAGCTACGAGATGTACAGGCGGATCATTGACATGAGGAAGTGCCTCCTTCCCCAAAATGGCCAAGGATCCAGTCGGAAGCAGAGCAATGGCTAGCGTCATCGCAACAAGAAGTAGATGATTAGATGCTCGTTTCTCCAAGTTTAGTATGCATGTAATTGCTTACTTTGGTGTGTGGAAATGTTATGTGTGTAGTCACTTGTGTAATTGTATGCTTAATTTGGTTTTGCAATGCTGTCTTTTTAAGTATATATGTTGATGCTCTGTAGACAGAGCGTAGATGTTGTGCGGACAGAGCAAATCACATCGCACATGGACTAAACAATGGAACCCGTCGGTGATGATTTCATCAATCACTGACAATTGTATACCAGCAATCATTTGCTCACAACACACACGGCTTGTTAACATGAATCGTCTGTGTTGTTATCGGTCTTCCCACACATTTCTGATTACAGACCTGTTTGCCACGTATCACACACATCTTGTTAAGTTGAACCATTTCTGTTCTCTTCACTAATCAAAAATAGTTCATTCGAGTGAACCGTATGCCGTATATCACACACACCTTGATCTGGCTGACCGTTTCTGTTGCTTTCCCTAATAGCAAACAGTTCATCGGAGCGAACTGTATGTCGTATATCGCACACACATTGATATGGCTTCCCGTTTCTGTTATTCTATCTAATTGCAAACAGTTCATATGGATCAACCGTATGCCCAGCATCGCACACGCAACTAAAATCTGAACCGTGTTTGATGTATCCGCCATCGCAAATGTTTTGCATCTTTTTTTACGGTTTTTTTACATCACCGTTTGCGATTAATGCATCACACACAATTTTGTCAAAGGGTCTCTGATCGTAGTGTCGCGTTAGCAGCATCCTGCAGTAGTGCTTCCTCCTCATAAGTCTTTCTTGTTCGTCCTTCCCTGCCATGGCCGGTGTGCAGAGCTCTAGGACGAGAACTACTAGTAAGAAGGGAGCGACGACCAAGGCCGCTGTCCTGGGAAAACACGGCCACCTATGGGGCCATCGGCCCCTTGTGGTTCGGCAGGGGAGAAGGACGAACTGCACAAAGAGTGGAGGGCGCGGGGCAGCGCGGCAGCGATCACACGGGCAGTTTTTACCCAGGTTCGGGCCGCCGCGAGGCGTAAAACCCTACTCCTGCTTTGGTGGATTGATTAGAGGACCGTGGTGGAGACGCAGCGCTCTAGCCCGGCGAGGTCGCCTCGGGGCAAGAGCAGCTATGCGCGTATGAGTATACAAGGGTCTGAATCCTTTCTAAGGTTGCCATGGCCCTCCTTTTATAGGTCAAGGGGTCACCACAATGGCAAATCAGTCATTGCGTACTGATTAGATAGCGAATAGTGCTATCATACCTAACTCTGCAGGCAGGACAGCGCATTAAATGCGTCGCTTAGTGTCACATCGTAGCATAGCCCGGCAAGCCTTGTCGTGCTGTTCGGCCACCTTCTTGCCTACTGATGTTTGCTTGAACTACGTCGGTAATTCCCCAAAGAGGAAGAGATGATGTAGCACAGCAACGGTAGGTATTTCCCTCAGTGATGAGACCAAGGTTATCGAACCAGTAGGAGAACCAAGCAACACTACGTAAACAGCACCTGCACACAAAGAACAAATACTTGCAACCCGACGTGTTAAAGGGGTTGTCAATCCCTTTCGGGTAACAGCGCCAGAAATTGGCAAACGGACGTGAGAAAGTTGTAATAGATTGATAGATGCAAATAAAAGCAAATAAAATTCAGCGAGGTATTTTTGGGTTTTTGATAATATAGATATGAAAATAAAAGATGCAAATAAATAAAAAGGCAAATAGCAATATAGATCTGAAAGTACATGATGAGAAAATAGACCCGGGGGCCGTAGATTTCACTAGTGGCTTCTCTCGAGAAAAATAGCATACGGTGGGTAAACAAATTACTGTTGGGCAATTGATAGAACTTCAAATAATTATGACGATATGCAGGCAAATATCATTATATAGGCATCACGTCCAAGATTAGTAGACCGACTCCTGCCTGCATCTACTACTATTACTCCACACATCGACCGCTATCCAGCATGCATCTAGTGTATTAAGTTCATGGAGAAACGGAGTAATGCAATAAGAACGATGACTTGATGTAGACAAGATCTATTTATGTAGAAATAGACCCCATCTTGTTATCCTTAATAGCAATGATACATATGTGTCGGTTCCCCTTCTGTCAC
Organism: Thinopyrum elongatum; assembly: GCA_011799875.1. Taxonomy (NCBI): domain Eukaryota; kingdom Viridiplantae; phylum Streptophyta; class Magnoliopsida; order Poales; family Poaceae; genus Thinopyrum; species Thinopyrum elongatum. The sequence goes on along the minus strand of CM022298.1, from coordinate 286,918,803 downwards.
TGGGATCAAGCACCGTAAGATCGAACCCATCACAAAGCACCTCTTCCCATGGCAAGAAAAATCGATCTAGTTGGCCTAACTAAACCAAAGATTCGAAGAAGAAATACGAGGCTATAAGTAATCATGCATATAAGAGATCAAAAGACTCAAATAACTTTCATGGATAAAAACCATAGATCTGATCATAAACTCAAAGTTCATCGGATCCCAACAAACACACCGCAAAAAGAGTTACATCAAATAGATCTCCAAGAGACCATTGTATTGAGAATCAAAAGAGAGAGAGGAAGCCATCTAGCTACTACCTACGGACCCGTAGGTCTACAATGAACTACTCACGCATCATCGGAGAGGCACCAATGAGGATGACGAACCCCTCCGTGATGGTGTCTAGATTGGATCTGTGGTTTCTGGAACTTGCGGCGGCTGGAATTTGTAACACCCCCAGTGGTTAGCTACAGTAATCACTTTTGATAATGACAAGTCAGCATGTTTAATAGTGCATAATCATCATTAGCACCATATTGCATTTCAACTCCTAAGCCAAATTCAAATTTAAATAAAAGTGGAAAATAAAAGTTGTGCAACATAGAAATTAAAATGTTTAATAAATAGCAAATATTCCAGAGACCATTCTAAAATTGTAACCAACAAATAATAAATTAATTAAGAGACTCTAACAGTAGCAAAACATCACTATTTAATACCTTTTTAATTAAATAAAATCCCAAATGAAATCATTTATGCTCCAAACCATTTTCTATTAGTGTTACATTTTGCACTATATTTATTGGACCAAGTCACCACTTTACCAAATTAAGTTTGGAGGCCTAACTATTTGCAAACAGAAAATAAGAGAAAATAAATAAAACTAAAAAGACAAGGAAACCCCCAGGCCAACTGGGCCATCCGGCCCAGCTCCCTCCACTGGCCCAGCCGGCCACCACCTGGCCTATATGGCCTAACTTCCCCCCCCCCACCGACGCAAACCCTAACCCAACTACCCCACTTCCCCCCATCTCCTTGTCCCGATTGGATCGGGACGGAGGAGGCGCCGCGCCCGGCGGACCCCGCCGCAAGCCCGCTGACCGCCGTCCGTCCTCGTCACCCCCCAGCGGCCCACCTCGCGCCATCGCCATCACCCCGTCCGGCCCGACGCCTGGCGCCCGTGCGCGACCGCCGCCGCGTCGCCCCGGCGCCCCTCCGCCGCGCCCCGGCTGGCCTCCTCACCGCCGGCCATCACGCCGCCCCGCCTCACCTCCTCCTCGTCTCTCCTCCGCCGCGGACAGACCCGACTCGGCAGCCCGATGTGAGCGCCGCCTCCCCCTTGCCCCTGGCCATCGCCCCAGTCGCCGCCTTTCCCCTCGGTCGTCATGGCCGTCGCCGCGCGCACGCGCGCTCGGGGCGCGCCCACGTTCCCGCCCCCGCGCTCGCCTCACCTTTGCAGGCCCCCGCACCGGACATCGCCCCTGCGCCACTCCCTCGCCGCCCTGCCGCACACACCACGCGCCGTCGTGGCCCTGCTGTGGCTCTACCCGCGCCGTCCCGCCTGGCCTCATCGCGCCGCCCTGCTCCGGCAGCCACCGCGGCCGCACCCCTCCCTCGGTCGCCTCGGGCGTGCGGGCACCCCTTCGCCCGCACCGGCCACCCGCGCGCCCGCTTTGGCCCTATGGGCCACTGAGTGCTGGGGCCCAGCCCCTGTAAAAAAAATAGTTAATAAAATAAATAATTAGATAATTAGTAAATTAATTAAGTTAATTAATCATGTTCAATTAATCTAATTAATTAATTAGTCTAATTAAACTGTAATTAACATAATCAAACCCTAATTAGCTTAATGTGAGAATGACATGTGGGACCCACTGGTCCTGACGTCATGCTGACGTCAGCATACACTGTTTCGGATAATGTTGTTTTAATTAATTAAATAAATTCTAGAAATTAATAAAAACTTTAGAAAATCATAATAAATAATCCGTAACTCCGATGGAAAAACTTTGTACATGAAAGTTGCTCAGAACGACGAGACGAATTCGGATGCGCTGTCCGTTCGTCCGCCACACGTTCCTAACTATCCGAACATGGAACCGATCCCCTCCGGTCATCTGTCTAACAAATGTCCGGAACCGGGAAAACATTCCCGGATGGATTCCCCCTTCCTCGGTGACGTGCAAACATACGTTAGGACACACCCGACACTGCACATTGTCATGTCGTACTTTGTGTTGCTCATGTTTGCTCTATATTTATACTGTTTCCTCCCCCTCTTCTCTCCCATTAGACCCCGACGCAGTTCCCCGAGACCGACGCCGCTCCGGAGCCCGAAGACACCATTGATGACCTTGCCCTTGCCGCCGAGCAACCAGGCAAGCCCCCCCTTGAGCATACCGATATCGCCCATTCTATTTCTCATGCTTGCATTAGAATTGCTGCTGCTGCTTTACCTATTCTGATGCATAGCCTGTTTATTGTAACCTGCTGTTGAAAATTACCTCCATATCCTAAACTGCTTAGTATAGGCTGGGTAGAGACCTATCAGTGACCCCACTTATCCCGACTGCCCCGCATGATTATTCGAAGACCCGGTCAACGGGAATTGAAGACCAGGCCCCAACACCGCACATCACCCCCTTTAGTTGTAACGACACTGCAGCGTTACTATCGAGTGCCGAGGGTGAAACCTCTTGTAGCACTTCTGATGTTAACTCTGTAGAGTAGCTATTCGGTCGTGGTCATCGAGGGTGATTCCTCCTTCACCACTTCCGGTAACGACGCTGTCGTACAACACCTCAAGTGTGAACCCAGCGAGGGTAATTCCTCCGAGTTCACCTTGACGGATACATCGAGTGGGAATTCAATGAGGGTGATACCTCAGATTCCCCTGATGTTATGGACACACGGATACTTGGACTGTACTGTTGATTACTTGGAAAGGCGGGTCGACCCTGAGGGGTACCCGCGTGTGCCTAAGTGGCGAGTGTGGTGAAGACGGGTTGCCTGTATGGTGCCCGAGTGAGAATACGAGGCGCGGCCGGGCATTCTTAACCCTTGCAGCAAGTCCTCGAGACGGGGCGACGGGGTCACATCTTTCGTGAGTCTCTGCTCGTTACCGCAAGCCCTAGTCCACTAACGATTTGGATATTTGATCCGAGCAGGCCTCTGGCCTGATAGCACTAACCATCACGTGGGCATAGTATGGGCGTTCTGCATCGTAGCATCAGCCGAAAGCTCTGTCAGACGTCTAGTTCAGCCTTGCGGCCGGGACGGACCGGCGCCCTCCGGGTGCCTGGCTTCACCCTGCTCGCAACGACCCGGAGTGCACAGGGCGATGGCCCAAGACCCTTGAGCGCTTAGGATGTAGACCGGCGGGGACCTCTCTGCTGAGCTGTAGGTAGGGCTGTGGTGTGTCGTTTGGCCGAGGCCAGGCATGACCCAGGAAAGTGTGTCCGGCCGGAGTTAATCGAGCGTGTTGGGTAAGTTGGTGCACCCCTGCAGGGAAGAAAACTTCTATCGATAGCCTGTCCTACGATAAAGGACACTCGGAGTTGTATCCTGATTGATACAATTTTAGAACTGGATACCTGGATATGAGGCTCTGGGATTGCTTCTCGCAGGGAGTCGAGAAGGGATCTCAGGACGAGGTTGATGACTGTATGGCTCTGGGATTGCTTCCCGCAGGGAGTCGAGAAGGGATCTCAGGACAAGGTTGATGACTGTATGGCTTTGGGATTGCTTTCTCGCAGGGAGTCGAGAAAGGATCTCTGGGTGAGGTTGAGACTTATTGATACTGCTACATTATATGGTACTTTCTACACTCTTCTAATGCTGCAAGACCTCTGAAGATGCTAGTCTTCGATAGGACTAGGCCTCCTCTCTATTCTGGCATTTCTGCAGCCCAGTCCACATATACAGCCTCCCCTTGAAAATGTTGCATATGTAGTGTAGATCCTTGCTTGCTGAGTACTTCTGAGTACTCACGGTTGCTTTGTTTACCTTTTCTCCCCATATCAGTTTGTCGTGACCAAGATGACGGAGCCCCTGAGACAGATGCCCCGTCGATCGACTACTACTACTACCCAGAGGATGGATGCTTCTATGAGCTGACTAACGACCAGGAGTAGGATCGGAGGGTCCCAGGCAGGAGGCCTACGCCTTTCGATCGTAGTGTTTTATTTTGCCCCGCCTTTCTAAAGGCCTTTCTGTTTCTCTTTTAATATCTGTACTCAGATATCTGATGCTTCCGCTGATGCTTGTACGCAAGCTTATGTATTCGAGCCCTCGAGGCCCCTGGCTTGTAATATAAAGCTTGTGTGACTTTATTTATGTTTTAGAGTTGTGTTGTGATATCTTCCCGTGAGTCCTTAGGCTTGATCATGTGCATTTGCGTGTATCATTAGTGTACGATCGGGCCGGGGGCGTTACAAGTTGGTATCAGAGCCGACTGCCTGTAGGAACCCCCTTTCCAACTCCTTGGCCGAAGTTGAGTCTAGTAACCGAAAACTATTTTACTAACTTGGCTGTGTGGCTTACGGGCCCACGTCGCCAATTGGGTGGTATTAGTATCTTTTATTCCTCGTCTATACTCTGGGACTCTGACCTATCTTCTATTCGGGTTAAAATTTTACTAACTCCAACATTAGGTTCTCGTGATCACATCCACCCGGTGTTCTGAAAATTTCCCCCCTTTCTTCAAGATTGCGGGCCAGGTTCTGCTTGCAGGATCCTCTTATCGAGGGCACCCTGTGTTGTCACTTGCAGATTCCTCGCTCCAACAGTTTTCTCCGATGTTGATGTAGCCTTTGCTATGTCTCGTTGTGTACTTCCCTACCGCGTGCCTGCGCGCCGCCTAGTTTGTCTAGCTGCGAGCGTTCCCGTGTGCGTACTATCCGTTTGAATCCAACTCTGTGCATGGATTGGTATGTCTTTGATGACTACTATTATATATCTAATGCCTATCCTATTCTTCCCGTGTTACATCATGAATAACTCCATTCACATGCAGTTTTTCTTGCTAAACTGCCCCTGTTGTTTTGGCAGGATGGCTGACAATCCTCCACCTCCACCCTATATGGCCGCAATGATGCAGCAGTTTATGACCAGACTATTGGCTCAATTCCCAAATCAGAATGCTCAGCAACAGAATGTTCCAATAACTCTGGAAGAATTTGTGCGCCTCAATCCGTCCGTTTTCCGCAACTCCACCAATCCTATGGATGCTGATGATTGGCTTCGTGACATCCTGTTTGAGATGGAGTCAGCTAATGTTGCCCCTGACAGTTATGTCACCTTTGCGACATTCCACTTGAAGGGTCCCGCTGCTCAATGGTGGGAAAGCCACAAGGCTATGTTGCCTGCAGAGACTGTAACCACTTGGCAGGAATTTCAGTCAGCTTTTCGTGCATGGTACATTCCTCAAGGTCTGATGGACCAGAAGAAGCAGGAGTTCCGTAAACTCTCACAGGGCACCATGACTGTGGATGAATATCAGAGGAAATTCCTTGAATTATCCCACTATGCTGCGGATGACGTCGACACTGACACTCGCAAGCAGGAGAAATTCTGTGAAGGACTGCGTACGGATATAAAACTTGCACTTGCTACCCATGATTTCAACGACTTCGCAACGTTTGTCAGCAAATCTTTCCAAGTTGAAACAGCTCTGACTGAGTACCAGGAGTCGCTCAAGCGCACTCATGAAGCTGGCTCATCCTCGGGTCAGCCTGTTCACAAGCGTCGAGTCTGGATTCCCCACAATGTTTACCACCGACCTGCTCCAACACCAAGGCCGTCATATGTTGCACCTCGTCTGCCTTCGCCGCCGAGACAGCTAACGATTCAAGGTGGACAGTCCAATGCCATGGCTACACCTCAGGCTGCACAACGTCCTCCTGATGGTCGTACGAAGGGCCATCGAACCCATCATTCTAGAAGTCGTAAGGCCAGGCCGCTTGCTATGGGTCGTGGCCAGGTCACTCATGTCAATATGGGAGAAGCTCGTGAGTCACCTAAAATCGTGATGGGAACTCTGCCAGTTAATTCAGTTGCAGCCTCTGTTCTCTTTGATTCCGGGGCATCACATTCCTTTGTGTCCCAGCAATTTGCACAATTGCATGGGTTAGCTATGAGCTCATTACCCACTCCTTTAGAAATCATCACTCCCCGTTCCCGGTGGCAAACCAAAATGGTAAGTCACAACAATCAGATCAGAATTGAAGGGTTGATGTTCTCTGCTTCCCTTATTGCTCTTGGACCTTCCGACATAGACATCATTCTCGGTATGGACTGGTTGACAGCCCATAGTGCTTTGATTGACTGTGCTACTAAGACAGTCCAGCTCACACACCCTTCTGGTCAGGTGATCAAATACTCAGTCCGAATAGCTCAAGATGCTGAAAGCCAGATATATGTTCTGAATGCATTGAATGCTTCACCTCTTGAAGGCATCGAGAACGTTCCAGTGGTTCGTGATTTTCAAGATGTATTTCCAGAAGAACTTCCAGGAATACCCCCTGCTAGAGCAATTGAGTTTGTCATCGACTTGAAACCTGGCACTACCCCTATTGCGAAGCGCCCTTATAAGATGCCTCCGCATCATCTTCTCGAGCTTAAGGAAGAAATCGACACATCACTTAAGAAAGGTTTCATCCTCCCCAGTTCCTCTGCTTGGGGAGCACCTTCACTCTTCGTTAAGAAGAAGGATGGAACTAACCGGTTGGTTCAAGATTACCGACCTATCAACCAAGCAACAATTCAGAACAAGTATCCACTACCCAGAATCAATGATCTGTATGATCAACTTGCTGGTTCCTCAGTATTCTCTAAGCTTGATTTGAGATTGGGATACCACCAGATCCGAGTTCGTGAAGAGGATATTCCGAAGACAGCATTTGTTACTCGCTATGGCTCCTACGAGTACACGGTCATGTCCTTCGGCTTAACCAATGCTCCAGCCACATTCTCCCGTCTGATGAATTATATCTTCATGGATTATCTCGACAAGTTCGTCGTGGTATATCTGGATGATATTCTGGTCTATTCAAAGAATAAGGAAGAACATGCCGAACACCTCCGTCTTGTACTGGAAAGGCTCCGAGAACACCAGTTGTATGCCAAATACTCCAAATGCGAGTTCTGGTTATCTGAAGTGACATATCTCGGCCATGTGATTTTGAAAGATGGCATTGCCGTTAACCCAGAACGAGTTCAGGCTATTCTGGACTGGACTCCTCCGAAGAACGTCAAGCAAGTGAGAAGTTTTCTCGGCCTTGCATGCTATTGCCGTCGATTTGTCGATCAAAGATTGCTAAGCCCCTGACCGATCTGCTTCACAAGGGCGTTAAGTTTCAATGGACAGACAAATGTCAGGAAAGTTTCCAGACACTCAAAGACAAGCTGACATCTGCCCCAGTACTATCTCCTCCAGATACCCGCAAAGACTTTGTGATCTATTGTGACGCATCCCGTGAAGGATTAGGCTGTGTCCTAATGCAAGAGCGTAAAGTGATTGCTTATGGCTCTCGTTAGTTGCGCCCACATGAAGAGAATTATCCGGTACATGATCTAGAACTAGCTGATGTCATCTATGCATTGCAGTTGTGGCGACATTACCTTCTCGGTAATCGTTGCGAGATCTACACGGATCATAAAAGTCTGAAGTACTTGTTCACTCAACCTTCTCTAAACCTCCGTCAACAAAGATGGATGGAGGCCATTGCGGACTATGATTTGGGTATTTCCTATACCCCTGGCAAGGCTAACGTGATGGCTGATGCCTTAAGCCGCAAGTCCTATTGCGACAACCTCATGGTTAGGCGAGCACAACCTCGTCTTTTTGAAGAACTGTGCAAGCTGAATCTGCGTACTGTTCCACAGGGCTCTCTAAATAACCTTGTGATACAACCAGATCTTGAGAAAGCTATTAAGAATGCGCAAGCTAAAGATGCTGAAATTGATCTCATGAAGAAAGACCTTCACCTTGTAAAGTACATGGATTTCTCGCTGTCTGAAGATGGAACCTTGTATTTCAGAGACCGCATTGTGGTACCTCGCTTCGAGCTTATGACTGACAAAGTCATGAAGGAGGCACATGATACCCCGCTGTCTATTCATCCGGGTAGCACCAAAATGTATCGTGATCTCCGTCAAAGGTACTGGTGGTCTAGAATGAAGCAGGACATTGCTCGTTATGTTGCTGAATGTGATGTGTGTCGGCGTGTTAAAGCAGAACATCAGAAGCCTGCTGGAATTCTGCAACCACTTCCTATTCCTCTATGGAAATGGGATAAGGTTCAGATGGATTTCGTTACAGGACTTCCGAGGTCACAGAAGGGTCACGATGCTATTCTTGTCGTCGTCGACCAACTCTCTAAAGTTACACACTTTCTGCCTGTCAAAGAGACTATCACTGCTAGTCAGTTAGCAGAGTTGTATATCTCCAGGATTGTTTCACTCCACGGTATTCCGAAGGAGATTAGTTCGGACCGTGGCGGTCTTTTCACTTCCAAATTCTGGGAAAGTTTCCAAATAGCTATGGGAACTCATATTACCTAGGGTTCAGCTTATCACCCCCAATCCCAAGGCCAAGTCGAACGAGTTAATCAAGTGCTTGAAGACATGCTTCGAGCTTGTGTTATTTCTTTCGGCAAGAAGTGGGAAGAATCTCTCCCGTATGCCGAGTTCTCCTATAACAACAGCTATCAAGCCAGTTTGAAAATGGCCCCCTTCGAAGTACTCTATGGACGTAAGTGTCGAACCCCTCTGAATTGGTCAGAAACTGGGGAACGACCGCTCGTGGGTCCGGATATTATTCAACACGCCGAAGAACAAGTCCGTATCGTCCGTGAAAACCTCAAGGCGGCTCAGGACCGCCAGAAGAGCAACTATGATCGCAAACGATGGGGTTTGACTTATCAACCTGGTGATCAGGCTTATCTGCGAGTCACCCTGATGAAAGGCACTCACCATTTCGGAATCAAGGGCAAGCTAGCTCCACGCTACATTAGTCCTTTCCGCATTGTTGCTAGACGTGGTCAGGTGGCGTATAAATTGGAGTTGCCGCCGCAATTCTCTCATATCAACGACGTATTCCATGTGTCGCAGCTTCGTCAATGCTTCAAGGAATCTCCGCACCGAGCTGTGGATCACGAGGTGCTCGAATTGCAAGATGACCTATCTTATAAGGAGCATCCGATCCGCATTCTCGATGAAGCTGAACGTCGGAACCGTCAGAAGGTTACCAAGTTCCTCAAACTGCAGTGGTCAAATCATACTGAAGATGAAGCCACTTGGGAATGCGAGGATAATGTTCGTGCGGAATACCCCGAAATTTTTCCTTCTACCTCTTAATTCTCGGGACGAGAATTCTTGTTAGTAGAGGAGATTTGTAACACCCCCAGTGGTTAGCTACAGTAATCACTTTTGATAATGACAAGTCAGCATGTTTAATAGTGCATAATCATCATTAGCACCATATTGCATTTCAACTCCTAAGCCAAATTCAAATTTAAATAAAAGTGGAAAATAAAAGTTGTGCAACATAGAAACTAAAATGTTTAATAAATAGCAAATATTCCAGAGACCATTCTAAAATTGTAACCAACAAATAATAAATTAATTAAGAGACTCTAACAGTAGCAAAACAGCACTATTTAATACCTTTTTAATTAAATAAAATCCCAAATGAAATCATTTATGCTCCAAACCATTTTCTATTAGTGTTACATTTTGCACTATATTTATTGGACCAAGTCACCACTTTACCAAATTAAGTTTGGAGGCCTAACTATTTGCAAACAGAAAATAAGAGAAAATAAATAAAAATAAAAAGACAAGGAAACCCCCAGGCCAACTGGGCCATCCGGCCCAGCTCCCTCCACTGGCCCAGCCGGCCACCACCTGGCCTATATGGCCTGCCTTCCCCCCCCCCCCCCACGGACGCAAACCCTAACCCAACTACCCCCACTCTCGCCACTTCCCCCATCTCCTCTGTCCCGATTGGATCGGGACGGGAGGAGGCCGCCGCCGCCCGACGCTCCACGCCGCCCGGCGACCCCGCCGGCCAGCCCCGCTGACCGCCGTCCGTCCTCGTCACCCCCCAGCGGCCCACCTCGCTCCATCGCCATCACCCCGTCCGGCCCGACGCCTGGCGCCCGCGCCCGACCGCCGCCGCGTTGCCCCGGCGCCCCTCCGCCGCGCCCCGGCTGGCCTCCTCACCGCCGGCCATCACGCCGCCCCGCCTCACCTCCTCCTCGTCTCTCCTCCGCCGCGGACAGACCCGACTCGGCAGCCCGATGTGAGCACCGCCTCCCCCTTGCCCCTGGCCATCGCCCCAGTCGCCGCCTTTCCCCTCGGTCGTCACGGCCGTCGCCGCGCACACGCGTGATCGGGGCGCGCCCACGTTCCCGCCCCCGCGCTCGCCTCACCTCTGCAGGCCCCCGCACCGGACATCGCCCCTGCGCCACTCCCTCGCCGCCCTGTCGCACACACCACGCGCCGTCGTGGCCCTGCTGTGGCTCTACCTGCGCCGTCCCGCCTGGCCTCGTCGCGTCGCCCTGCTCCGACAGCCACCGCGGCCGCGCCCCCTCCCCCGGTCGCCTCGGGCGTGCGGGCACCCCTTCGCCCGCATCGGCCACCCGCGCGCCCGCTTTGGCCCTATGGGCCACTGAGTGCTGGGGCCCAGCCCCTGTAAAAAAAATAGTTAATAAAATAAATAATTAGATAATTAATTAATTAATTAGTAAATTAATTAAGTTAATTAATCTTGTTTAATTAATTAATTAGTCTAATTAAACTGTAATTAACATAATCAAACCCTAATTAGCTTAATGTGAGAATGACAGGTGGGACCCACTGGTCCTGACGTCATGCTGACGTCATGCTGATGTCAGCATACACTGTTTCAGATAATGTTGTTTTAATTAATTAAATAAATTCCAGAAATTAATAAAAACTTTAGAAAATCATAATAAATAATCCGTAACTCCGATGGAAAAACTTTGTACATGAAAGTTGCTCAGAACGATGAGACGAATTCGGAAACGCGGTCCGTTCGTCCGCCACACGTCCCTAACTATCCGAACATGGAACCGATCCCCTCCGGTCATCTGTCTGACAAATGTCCGGAACCGGGAAAACATTCCCGGATGGATTCCCCCTTCCTCGGTGACGTGCAACCATACATTAGGACACACCCGACACTGCACATTGTCATGTCGTACTTTGTGTTGCTCATGTTTGCTCTATATTTATACTGTTTCCTCCCCCTCTTCTCTCTCGTTAGACCCCGACGCAATTCCCCGAGACCGACGCCGCTCCGGAGCCCGAAGACACCATTGACGACCTTGCCCTTGCCGCCGAGCAACCAGGCAAGCCCCCCCCTTGAGCATACCGATATCGCCCATTCTATTTCTCATGCTTCCATTAGAATTGCTGCTACTGCTTTACCTATTCTGATGCATAGCCTGTTTATTGTAACCTGCTGTTGAAAATTACCTGCATATCCTAAACTGCTTAGTATAGGCTGGGTAGAGACCTATCAGTGACCCCACTTATCCCGACTGCCCTGCTGGATTATTCGAAGACCCGATCAACGGGAATTGAAGACTAGGCCCCAACACCGCACATCACCCCCTTTAGTTGTAATGACACTACAGCGTTACTATCGAGTGCCGAGGGTGAAACCTCTTGTAGCACTTCTGATGTTAACTCTGTAGAGTAGCTATTCGGTCGTGGTCATCGAGGGTGATTCCTCCTTCACCACTTCCGGAAACGACGCTGTCGTACAACACCTCAAGTGTGAACCCAGCGAGGGTGATTCCTCCGAGTTCACCTTGACGGATACATCAAGTGGGAATTCAATGAGGGTGATACCTTAGATTCCCCTGATGTTATGGACACACGGATACTTGGACTGTACTGTTGATTACTTGGAAAGGCGGGTCGACCCTGAGGGGTACCCGCGTGCGCCTAAGTGGCGAGTATGGTGAAGACGGGTTGCCTGTATGGTGCCCGAGTGAGAATACGAGGCGCGGCCGGGCATTCTTAACCCTTGCAGCAAGTCCTCGAGACGGGGTGACGGGGTCACATCTTTCATGAGTCTCTGCTCGTTACCGCAAGCCCTAGTCCACTAACGATTTGGATATTTGATCCGAGCAGGCCTCTGGCCTGATAGCACTAACCATCACGTGGGCATAGTATGGGCGTTCTGCATCGTAGCATCAGCCGAAAGCTCTGTCAGACGTCTAGTTCAGCCTTGCGGCCGGGACGGACCGGCGCCCTCCGGGTGCCTGGCTTCACCCTGCTCGCAACGACCCGGAGTGCACAGGGCGATGGCCCAAGACCCCTGAGCGCTTAGGATGTAGACCGGCGGGGACCTCTCTGCTGAGCTGTAGGTAGGGCTGCGGTGTGTCGTTTGGCCGAGGCCGGGCATGACCCAGGAAAGTGTGTCCGGCCGGAGTTAATCGAGCGTGTTGGGTAAGTTGGTGCACCCCTGCAGGGAAGAAAACTTCTATCGATAGCCTGTCCTACGGTAAAGGACACTCGGAGTTGTATCCTGATTGATACAATTTTAGAACTGGATACCTGGATATGAGGCTCTGGGATTGCTTCTCGCAGGGAGTCGAGAAGGGATCTCAGGACGAGGTTGATGACTGTATGGCTCTGGGATTGCTTCTCGCAGGGAGTCGAGAAGGGATCTCAGGACAAGGTTGATGACTGTATGGCTCTGGGATTGCTTTCTCGCAGGGAGTCGAGAAAGGATCTCTGGGTGAGGTTGAGACTTATTGATACTGCTACATTATATGGTACTGTCTACACTCTTCTAATGCTGCAAGACCTCTGAAGATGCTAGTCTTCGATAGGACTAGGCCTCCTCTCTATTCTGGCATTTCTGCAGCCCAGTCCACATATACAGCCTCCCCTTGAAAATGTTGCATATGTAGTGTAGATCCTTGCTTGCTGAGTACTTCTGAGTACTCATGGTTGCTTTGTTTACCTTTTCTCCCCATATCAGTTTGTCGTGACCAAGATGACGGAGCCCCTGAGACAGATGCCCCGTCGATCGACTACTACTACTACCCAGAGGATGGATGCTTCTACGAGCTGACTGACGACCAGGAGTAGGATCGGAGGGTCCCAGGCAGGAGGCCTACGCCTTTCGATCGTAGTGTTTTATTTTGCCCCGCCTTTCTAAAGGCCTTTCTGTTTCTCTTTTAATATCTGTACTCAGATATCTGATGCTTCCGCTGACGCTTGTACGCAAGCTTATGTATTCGAGCCCTCGAGGCCCCTGGCTTGTAATATAAAGCTTGTATGACTTTATTTATGTTTTAAAGTTGTGTTGTGATATCTTCCCGTGAGTCCTTAGGCTTGATCATGTGCATTTGCGTGTATGATTAGTGCACGATCGGGCCGGGGGCGTTACAGAATTGATTTTCGTCGACTCCCCTAGGGTTTCTGGAATATTGGGGTATTTATAGAGCAAAGAGGCGGTGCGGGAGGTGGCCGAGGTGGGCACAACCCACCTGGGCGCGCCTGGGCCCCCAGGCACGCCCTGGTGGGTTGTGCTCCCCTTGGAGCCCCGCTCAGGTACTTTCTTGGCCCAACTTATGTCTTCTGGTCCAGAAAAAATCACCAAAAAGTTTCGCTGCGTTTGGACTCCGTTTGGTATTGATTTCCTGCGAAGTAAAAAACAAGCAAAAAACAGCAACTGGCACTGGGCACTATGTCAATAGGTTAGTCCAAAAAAATGATATAAAGTTGCTATAAAATGATTGTAAAACATCCAAGAATGATAATATAACAGCATGGAACAATCAAAAATTATAGATACGTTGGAGACGTATCACCTGCCTGCATGACACGTCCCTGGACGGGTGTCATTTGGAGGTGATTTCCTCCAGAAGTGGCTGCCACGTGCCAAGAAATGGCCACTTAGCCACTTGGGGGCTCGACACCACATCGATTGATGACTTGGGTTGCTCTGAGGTGGAGCGGTGGAGCCTTGGCGGGATAATCCGCCCTCAGCATCCCCGGCAAGCCTGCTGGCGCAATCTTGAGACTTGTCTTCGGGGCAACCTCGTCCCCGCCAGGCTCGCCTGCCTGGCAGCGGAGGTTTTTCCTTAGTGGCATCTTGCTCCTTTTGTTGATCTTGGTCTTCTTGATCCGTCCTTTGATTTCTCAAAGAGCTGATCTCTCCTGCTTGGTCTTGTCTTTGATGTGGCAACCTTGTTCTCGAGCCTGTGTACAGTCTGGTCAACACACCTGGGGTTTGTTGCACTGACAGGAGCCCCCGAGCCTGGCCTGAATGCGCTGCTGAGTGTCGTCGGGGTAGGCCCTGTCCAGTACACAGGCGAGGAGGCTGCGGTAGCTCACCCTTTGAGGTCTTCTTTACTTCTTCATTAATCTGAGCTTGAGTCAGTTTTTGGTTTTCCCGCATGTCGTGTAACGTCAATTGTAGTGGGACCATCCTTGTAATGGCCCGTGAATGACTTTAACGCACGGGTGAGTAACTGCCAATTCACTCTTCCCACCACGTTCTTATCCTCCGCCACGTATGATGCATGCATTGAGTGGGGTAGGTAACGGAGGCGCGAGGTGTGGGAGAGAGCGTCATGGCAGGGGCCCGGTCTTCTTGGGTTGGTGGAGAGGGACGGCTGTTACCCGCCGAGGGATCAGCCCCCTGCCCCAGCCTGTCTATAAAAGGGGAGGCGAGGAGGGGCGGAAGTGCTCATCCACTCACCTCTCCTCCCCATCCCCTGCCTTCTGGTGTTGTGCTTTTGTCATGGCGAGGGGAGGGGAAGAAGGGCGCGGTCGCGCCTTTGTCGAAATAGGGCCCCCTCCTTGTCCCCGCACAAAGCATCCGGCTTGGAGTGGCAGCCTGATGCTCGGTATGGGTGAAGGAGGCCTTAGGTCGGTGCGCGGGCGGCGCGGCGGCAGCGCTGGGGGTAGCGACTCCGGCGTGCTCGCCACCGGGCCGTCCGCAGTCCCAATCTTAGGAAGGGGTCATGTGGGCGACACCACGCCGAAGTCCATAATAGACACAAAGCATGGTATTCGACCGTGGCCTATCCTCCCTTCGCCTGTGACGTTGAAGGGAGACCGCGGAAGTGGTTCGCCATTGTTTATGGCAGATCCCCCCTTTTGGAGTACTGCCTCTCTTGTGTGCGGGCGGGTTCCTTGTGTCCATGTGTGCTTCTCCAGGGGACGGCATCTTCCCAGCTTCAGGTCGATGGAGACAACCATGCTCTCTGTGGGATCTCCCGGGGTGCTTGGCACCTGCCTCGGTTGCCGTGATGGGGGCTCGAGCGACGGCAGGTGTGCCTCTTCGAGCAATAGTGATGAGGAGGGAGGCGGCAACCCACGACTCGTCAAGAGCGAGGACAACCGCTCCGACATGGCGTGAGTGCCGGCAACACCATCATCACCGGCTAGGCCTCGGCAGCGCCACCATCTATTCCTACCCTCCGGTTTCTTCCTCCCAGCCCGGGAACGGCGCCCTCCTGGTCCTGGGGAGGCGCCGAATCCCAGCCCGGCCTGCCTTCCGCCTTCTTCGTCTTCCCCTGCGATTTCGAGGAGGAGAGGGGCAGGGCAAAGGCATCACAGGGCACTTATCTTTTTTCAGTTTAAAATATGTAGGCGTCGGCCAAACTTTAATCTAAATAATGTAAACTTCTTTATCCATGTTTGTGTTCTGTAAGATCTGTACTTGCTTATCAGCATATTAATGAAAAAGACAAGCTTTGTCGGGTACTTGTGCATGTATCATATCCACGCAGAGGTGAAATGCCTCTATACATTTAAGTAAACAAGTTTCCCCGGCAGGCTATCCTGCCGGTGCCCTCAGTTTGTTGCCGCGGGGCTAGGCCTGTCGGGCACAAAACCACAAAAAGGGACCAGCCCCCTGCCGAACCTTTTCCATCAAAGGCCACTGCGACCACCCTGATCGAAGCAGCGTTCGAGTCAAAGGGTAGGAGCACCTATGTTTCGAAGGTGGCGGGGTTTTCATATGCACAAGTTTTCAAATTACAGAACAAGTATGGATAAGAAGGAACTTATCTGTTTGGTCTGCCGGGGATTGTCACGTAGACTTGTCTTCATTTCTTCTCCTCAGGGTCACTTCCACGGCAAGAACCCTGCAGCTTAGTGCAGACGAAGACAATGCCACATGCGACCTCATCTATATGCTCATGATATGCTTATGCATGCATGCAAGTTTCGGGGGGGGCCCAGTGCTTCGTTTATTTCTCTGTTGCTCAGGGTCTGCGCCTGGCTTTGTACAAAGGGTTACATGCAACTTCGGCAAAGCTTGTACAAAAGGGTGGCTGCCGGGCCTGCCCGGCAGCCGCGCCTTATGGGTAGAACTTATGGAGATGCTCAATGTTCCATGAGTTTTGCAATTGAATGCCATCTCTGGTCTCCAGACGGACTGCGCCAGGTCTGGTGACTTGTACTACCCGGTAAGGGCCTTCCCACTTTGGTGTCAACTTGTTTGCACCCTTGGCGGACTGAACACGCATAAGGACAAGGTCGCCTTCCTCAAAACTCCGGGCATGAACCCTGCGGCTGTGATAGCGATGCAGGGCTTGCTGGTAGCGTGCAGCACGCGTAGCAGCCTAGAGACGGTTCTCCTCAAGTAGCATAGCATCGTCACGCCGGTGCTATTCCTGCGCTACTTCATCGTAGGCAAGCACTCGAGGAGACCCGAATATGAGTTCCATGGGGATAACTGCTTCTGCCCCATAGACTAGGGAGAAGGGAGTCTGCCCGGTAGCTCGATTTGGTGTCGTACGGAGGGACCAAAGAACCACCGGCAGCTCGTCGATCCATCGCCTGCCGCACTTCTACAGTCTATCAAAAGTTCTTGTCTTGAGACCTCGCGGCACTTCAGCGTTCGCCCTCTCAGCTTACCCGTTGCTTCTGGGATGGGCCACAGAGGCAAATGAGACCTTGCTTCCGAGGGCATGAATGTATTGCATGAAGGTGCGGCTTGTGAATTGGGTGCCATTGTCAGTGATGATTTGGGCAGGTACCCCGAAGCGGCACACCAATCCTTTCAAGAACTTGATAGCTGACTGCGCGGTCACCTTTCTCACGGGCTCCACTTCCGGCCACTTTGTAAACTTGTCAATTGCGGCGAACAAGAATTCAAAGCCCCCGGTAGCACGGGGGAAGGGGCCCAAGATGTTGAGCCCCCAGACCGAAAATGGCCATGACAAAGGGATTGTTTGGAGAGCTTGAGCAGGCTGATGGATATTCTTGGAGTGGAACTGGCAGGCTTCACACTTGGTGACTAGCTCAATTGCGTCTTGGAGGGCTATGGGCCAGTAGAAACCTTACCGGAAAGCTTTCCCAACCAAGGCCCTTGATCCGATGTGGGAGCCACACATACCCTTGTGTATCTCTGCCAGTAGTTCCTTTCCTTCTTCCCGGCAAATGCACTTCAATTTCACACCGTTCGGCCTTCTTCTATATAGCGTGTCGTCAACGAACTGATACATACTGGCCCTCCGGGCTACTCTTTTAGCTTCTTCTTGCTCTTCGGGAAGTTCTCCTGTTTGGAGGAAATGAACAATGTGCCGCGCCCAAGTTGGAGCCTGGGGCTCAGCAACGAGGGCTAGCGGCACCTCCCCGTCGATGGGAGCGCATGCCTCGTCTGCAAGGAGTGGTAGTTCGGCGGGAGGGTGCAGCTCACTGATCGAAGGGGAGTTGTTCCCGCCAAGCTCTCTGCCGGGGGCTTCGGGAAGCTCTGCCTGGAGAGGCTTGCTGGAGTTCAATTTCCTCCTTTTGCTGGCCATTGTTGCTGGGGATATGGAGGGTTGAGTCAGATGGAGAACAAAAGTCCCTGGTTCCACAGGGAGTTTTTGCGCAGTGCACTTTGACAGATGATCAGCAATGCTATATTCCGCATGGGGTATGTGCTCTGTTTGCAATCCGTCAAAGCGCTCCTCCAACTTTCTCACTTCCTTGACGTATGCCTCCATCAACGGGCTTTGATAATCCTTGTTGACTTGTCTCACCACAAGTTGCGAATCTCCGCGGATGATCAGCTTCTTGATTCCCAGTTCTGTTGCAATCCTGAGCCCAGCAAGGAGCCCTTCATACTCTGCAGTATTGGTTGTAGCCTTCTCCCAAGGAAAATGCATTTGAACGACGTACTTAAGGTGCTCCCCAATGGGAGCAACAAGAAGCACGCCAGCTCCTGCACCTTGTAGGGAGAAGGCACCATCAAAATACATAATCCATTCTTGGGGCGATTCCTTGCTGGGGATGACTGTTTCTAGTACTTCTTCATCAGGGGTCGGTGTCCACTCCGCAATGAACTCTGCCAGTGCTCTGCTCTGAATAGTTGACGTGCTTTCAAACTTCAAACCAAAGCTGGATAACTCCAAAGCCCGTTCCATGATTCTACCGGTGGCCTCGGGGTTTCGGAGTATGCGTTGTAAGGGGAAGCAGGTGACAACCGTGATCTCGTGGGCTTGGAAGTAGTGGCGCAGTTTCCTTGAGGCCATGATGAGGCCAAAAATCAACTTTTGCACGCCAGAGTACCTCGACCTAGCCCCCCTGCAGCAGGGAGCTGACGAAGTACACTAAGCGCTACACCACCCTCTTCCTTGCCGTGATCTTGGAATTGTCTCTGCTGCCTTGCTCTTCCTTGTCTTGAACTGCATCTGACCTTACCGGGACGGGTTCACTTTCCTCTCCAAAGGGGACGGCGGCGGCGGCCGCTGCTTCATCTACCTCCCGCTGTGCCACCAGCGCTGCGCTAACCACTTGATTGGTCGCTTCTAAATATAGCAGCAACGGCTCTTGTGGTTTAGGAGTGACTAAGGTGGGAACAGAGGAAAGGTAGGTCTTCAAATCTTGTAGTGCAGCGTCTGCCTCCGGGGTCCACTCCATGGGCCCTGCCTTCTTTAAGATTCTGAAGAAAGGCAAGGCACGTTCGGTGGACTTGGAAATGAACCTGCTCAGTGCGGCAACACATCCAGTCAAACGTCTCACGTCTTTGACTGTCTTGGGTGCTTGAATCTGCTCGATAGCCTTGATCTTGTCGGGATTGGCCTCTATCCCCCGGTGGGACACAAAGAAGCCAAGTAACTTGTCGGAAGGAACGCCAAACACACACTTCTCCGGGTTCAGCTTCAAGTTGATCCTGTGCAGATTTGCAAAGGTCTCTTCCAAATCCTGAATGAGAGTCATTCTGTCCTTGGTTTTGACCACAATATCATCCATGTAGGCTTCAACATTTCTGTGCAGCTGGGACTCGAAGCTGATCTGTACCGCTCTTTCAAAAGTGGATCCAGTGCTCTTCAACCCGAAAGGCATCCGTACAAAACAGTACATGCCACATGGGGTTATGAACGCGGTCTTCTCTTTGTCCTCCTTAGTCATGAAGATCTGGTGGTATCCAGAGTAGGCATCCAGGAAGGAGAGCAGGTCACATCCGGAGGTGGAATCCACAATCTGGTCGATGCGTGGCAAGGGGAATGGGTCCTTCGGGCATGCCTTATTCAGATCTGTGAAATCTATGCAAAGCCTCCATTTCCCATTCGCCTTGCGCACCATCACTGGATTTGCTAACCATGTTGGATGCAAGAATCCTCTGACCAAACCAGCTGCCACGAGTTTTTTTATCTTCTCGGCAATAAACTGCTACCGCTCCAAAGCTTGCTTTCGGACCTTCTACTTGACGGGCCGAGCATGTGGGCAGATAGCAAGGTGGTGCTCGATTATCTCCCTGGGAACACCGAGGATGTCAGATGGTTGCCAGGCAAACACATCGACATTCGCCTGCAGGAAGGCAATGAGCGCGCTTTCCTATTTGTCGTCGAGGGTGGCACTGATGGTAAACGTACCATCAGCGCCAGCCAGCCCTGCCGGGACCTTCTTCACAGTGGGTGCAGCAGCTTTGGATCTTTTGCTATTGGAACTCTCCGACAAGTCATCAACAGGCGCAGCGCACTCTGAAGAGGTACGCTTCCCGGATTCCTTGCTGGCATCCTTGCTGGCGTTCTTATTTTTCTTGCTTTCCTTAGCGGGAGCAGTGGCTTCCGCGGCCTCTGCAGCGACTGCTTCCCGGTACATCTTGTCCATGCATATGATTGCGTCTTTCTTGTCTGATGGAATACAAATGACGCCCATTGGCCCTGGCATCTTCAAAGTGTTGTAGGCATAGTGGGATGCCGCCATGAATTTGGCCAGGGCAGGGCGACCAAGGATTCCATTGTACGGCAGGGGGAGGTCAACCACATCAAACACGATCTTCTCAGTCTGGGGGGTGGGGGAAGGTATGAGTTCCTTTTAACTCCCCCCCCCCCCGACTGTTACCCGCCAGTGTGATCTTCCCCTTAGGACGACTCCTGCCAGGGTTGATCCCTTGGAATGTACCAGTAACCTTGAGCTCTTCATCTGCTATCTGGAGTTTGCTGATGACCTTCGGAGAAATCAGATTCAACCCGGCCCTACTGTCAACCAACATCTTTGTGACCTTGAGGTTGCGGATCGTTGGTGAAACCAACAATGGCAAACACCCTACCGTGATAGTGCGGTCAGGGTGATCCTCATCAAAGATGATGGGCATGCGGGACCACTTGAGCGGCTTCCGAGAATCTGCCACTGGCTCCACGGCATTGACCTCACGCGCCCACTTTTTAAGTTGGCGGTGAGAGGAGTGCAAGGATGCACCCCCGTCAATGCATAGGGCGTCAGTGGCTTTCTGGAACTCCTGCTCGCTGGTTTCCTCTTCATCTCCTTCATCACTCTCATCCTCGCAATCCTTCTTCTCACAGCCTTTGGCGGGTTTCCCTTGGTACTGAGGAGCCCTGCCGGGGCGACCTGTTCTACCACCTCGGCCCTTCCCGCCAGCGCCATCTTAGTCTTTCTCTTTATCACGCTTCTCGTACTCAGCCCTCTGCTTCTTGACGAGTTGCTCAACCTGATGACACTCCTGAAGATCGTGGTCCTTGGTCCGATGGATCTTGTAGTACGGCCCATCACCCTTCCCAGCCTTCTCGGCGGTTGCGGCTTCCCGGCAATCAGTGCACACGGCAGCCTCCTTGTCGGGAACCTCGGTCTTGGCCTTCTTGCCGGTACTAGGTGCACTCGATCCTTCAACGGTCATCACCACTTTATCCTTGTGCTTCTTGTTCTTCTTCTTCTGGCTGGTGGCGTCGTCGTCGTCCTCTGAGTCGATGTCGATGCCATCTTCTTCACCGGGGAGTCGTCTCCCCTCTTCTACACGGGCACACTTATCCACCAGAGTGTATAGCTCATTCACAGTCTTGGGCAATCGAACGTTCATTTTAGAACGTATCCGGCGGTTGCGCACGTTGGACTGGAACGCGGCTATCACAGCTGCCGGGTGGATGTCCGGGATGTTCTTGTGTACCCGGCTGAACTTCTGCATGTACTTTCGCAAACTCTCTCCTTCCTTCTACGGGAGTAGTTGCAAGTCGCTGGGCCGCCCTGCTTCTTGATGGCCGCCTGTGAAGGCGCCAACAAACTCATGGCACAGGTTATCCCAGGTTGAGATGGAATTCTCTGGCAAGTGCATCAGCCAAGACCTCACATTTGGCTTGAGTGCCAAAGGGAAGTAGTTGGCGAACACCTTCTTGTCTCTTCCCCCGGTAGCTTGAACAGCGATGGTGTAGATGCTCAAGAACTCTGTCGGGTTCAATCTTCCATCGTACTTCTCTGGTATCTCCGGCTTGAACGTGCGAGCAGATGGCCAACGGACTTGCCGCAGCTCGTGAGCGAAGGCGGGGCACCCAACCTCGAAAGGTAGGTACCCACCCTCACTGGGTGTGAGCTCATCGACATCGGGGCCATTGCGCCTATCAGACTGGTGTTGGGTTTCGCGGCATTGTTCCATGGTGATGCGCGCGTCCTCCATCCACCTGTCTTCCAGGACTCGCCGCTGGTCTCGTCATGCCCAAGGATCGGATGAGGCCATCGATACGTCGTCAGGTTCTTGGTTGCGTGGTTTTGGCTGCGGCCCCTGCGCTGGCTGCCGCGGAGGGGATTGCACCGTGGGGGTGGCCCCTTCAGTACGGCCAGCGGCTCGGGCCGTTGTCGCCGCCTGTGGAGGCTGTGACAGGCCCGCTCGCTGTGATCCTCCCGCCTCGGCGAAACCAATCAGGATCTGAATGGTGGCTCTCCACTCATCCATCTGATCGGCCGCCGGCGGAAATTTCAACAGGAGTTGGGCCCGCGCCATGGCCTCCGATGCAGTGCTCGGCATGGATGTCGATGTAGACCGTAATGTCACCTGGCTTCTGACGGTGTCGGTAGTGGCAGCGCTGTGCTCCTGTCGCCGTGAGCCAGTCACCAGGGTGGCGTGGAGATGAGATGGATGTGCTTGGGGGTCGGCGGCTCCGTTCGGCGCATCGGCTTGGCCAGCCCGCCCTGGGGGTGGCGCGTGCCCTACGGCCGCACCCGCAGCTGGGACGGACGGAGGGTTGCGGTTCGCCCCAGGGCGAGCGCTACCGCTGTAGCTGTGCCCTTCGGTGGGGTGGAGAGGCGTGGACGGGATGATCTCACCTCCCGCACCCTGCGGAGCGTGGCCGCTGGGATGTTGTTGGTGATGTCTGATACGTCTCCAATGTATCTATAATTTATGAAGTATTCATGCTGTTATATTATCATTCTTAGATGTTTTACAATCATTTTATAGCAACTTCATATCATTTTTTGCGACTAACCTATTGACATAGTGCCCAGTGCCAGTTGCTGTTTTTTGCTTGTTTTTTACATCGCAAAAAATCAATACCAAACGGAGTCCAAACGTAGCAAAACTTTTTGGAGATTTTTTCTGGACCAGAAGACACCCGGTGGGCCAAAGAAGTACCAGAGGGGAGCTCCGAGGGGAGCACAACCCACCAGGGCGCGCCTGGAGGCCCAGGCGCGCCCAGGTGGGTTGTGCCCACCTCGGTGGCCTCCCGCACCGCCTCTTCGCCCTATAAATTGCCAAATATTCCAAAAACCCTCGGGGTAACCCTAGATCAGAAGTTCCACCGCCGCAAGCCTCTGTAGCCACGAAAAACCAATCTAGACCCCGTTCGGGCACCCTGCCGGAGGGGGAGATCATCACCGGAGGCCATCTTCATCATCTCTATGGCCACCATGATGAGGAGGGAGTAGTCCACCCTCGGGGCTGAGGGTTTGTACCAGTAGCTATGTGTTTAATCTCTCTCTCTCATGTTCTTGAGATGGCACGATCTTGATGTATCGCGGGCTTTGTTAATATTGTTGGATCATATGGTGTTTTCCCCTCTTTATCTTGTTGTGATGAATTGAGTTTTCCCTTTGAGATTTCATTTTTATCGGATTGAATACTTTTATGGATTTGAGAGCACTTGATATATGTCTTGCAGATGAATACCCATGGTGACAATGGGGTATTATATTTATTCACTTGAGATATGTTTTGGCACTCAACTCACGGATTCCCGAGGTGACATTGGGGTAATCTATGCATAGGGGTTGATGCACGTTCTCGTCTTTTGTTTCTCCGGTAGAAATCTTGGGGCACTCTTTGAGGTTCTTTGTGTTGGATTGAGTATTATGAATTTGAATTTGCTTTGGTGTTATTTTAGTACGAACTTTTGATAGATCAATCGGAAAGAATACCTTGGAGTTATTTTAGTACGAACTCTTGATAGATCGATCGGAAAGAATAATTTGGTGTTATTTTAATACGAACTCTTGGATAGATCGATCGGAAAGAATAGCTACAAACAATTTCTTCTTATGTTCTCCGCTAGATAAGAACTTTGGAGTGATTCTTCATCGCACTTTGAGGGATGGTTATATGATCCAATTAGATTAGCATTGTTGAGAGATTGCACTAGCGAAAGTACGGACCCTAGGCCTCATTTTCAAGCATTGCAATACCGTTTGTGCTCCATTTTATCAATTGCTACCTTGCTGTTTTTTATTGTTCCTATTACAAAAATCAATATCTACTATCATTACTACGCTTGTATCACCATCTCTTCGCCGAACTAGTGAACATATACAAATTACCATTGTATTTGGTGTGTTGGGGACACAAGAGACTTTTTATTATTTGGTTGCAGGTTTGTTTGAGAGAGACCATCTTCATCCTACGCCTCTCACGGATTGATAAACCTTAGGTCATCCACTTGAGGGAAATTTGCTACTGTCCTACAAAACTCTGCGCTTGGAGGCCCAACACGAGTCTACAAGAACAAGTTGTGTAGTAGACATCAAGCTCTTTTCTGGCGCCGTTGCCGGGGAGGTGAGTGCTTGAAGGTATATCTTTAGATCTTGCAATTGAATCTTTTAGTTTCTTATTTTATCACTAGTTTGGTTTATAAAAATAAAACTAAAAAAATGGAATTGAGGTGGCCTCATATTATTCGTCTTTATCATGTCTTTCTTGAAAATGATGGAAAAGAAAATTGTGCTCAATTGATAGAAGAAGAATTCAACAAAAAGTTTGGCATAAATGATGAGCATGATTGCAATGTTGTTAGTATGAATTCTTTGAATATCCAAAATGCTTATGATGATTGCACTAGTCATGAAAAAAATGTTTCTTATAAGCATGTCAATTTTTGTGGAGTGGAAAGACTTTGTGAAGACATGCCTTATAGGGATGATAGATTTTGCAAGAAGCATAAACATGATAGAACCAATTTTTTGCTCAAGGTGATAGATAAATTTGCTACAAAATTATGCTCTCTTTATCCTATTACTTGTGAACTTTGCAATAAAGTTGGTCACCTTAATTTCCAATGCATGCTTTTTCATGATGGAATCATGTCCAAATATTGCAATAACTTGATCACCCTTGAACTTTATAATGAACTTTGTTTATTTTTGGGGTGTGAAGAATTGTCACATAAAAATGGTTGGTTTGAAGCATTCATATTCACAGACCACGCTGAAACTAATTTGAAAGAAATCCATATGTTTTGCATGGTAAATTGCAATGAGAATGCTTATATTGCCAACTATAGAAAGATGGGAAAACCAATAGAATATAAAAGGAGTACTAATGAAAGGGTAAAGATCTCTACTTTCCCTCCTATTGTCTCTCATGATGAAAAAGGTGACGAGAAGGAGCTCCCTATTCAACCAATGTCATCAATAAGAAGCTCGGAAAAATTAATTAAACCCACACATGATGTGGTGAAGAAGAAGAAAAGAAGAAAGAGAAGAGGTAAAAAAGTATCTCTCCCAAATAATGTTGCTCCTATTATAGTTGTGCCTCATGAAAAGGAATCAAAAATAATTGTGGAAGATGATGCACTTGATGATGATATTGCTTCTTTGTCTTATGGCACAATGTCCGAAAGAACTAGTGATGATGATTTTGTTATGCCTATTACTTGTTGTGATGATTATGATTGGGAAGATAATGATACTTCTTATAATCTTGAAAATCTTTTTGGCACCAACTTGGGAAATTATGATGATAATAATTGTTATTCTATTGGTGCTATTCATACTAATAATGATGAGAGTGATTATGCTTATGATATGCCAAGCCACAAGCTTGGGGATGCTATGTTTGATGAGAATGACATGTTTGAGAATTTATTTGCTGCAATTAATGTTTGTCCCAAGCTTGGGGATGATATGCTCAATGAAGATTATCTTTTTAGTCCCCCTACTTTGAATGATCAAATTTGCTATGATGATTGCATGCCTCCTATCTATGATAAGAACAAAGTTGCTACTTATGATGATTATTGTGATGATACTTATGTTATAAAAAGTAGTGATAATTATTGTCATAATTTTGAATATCCTTTTACTGAACATTACTCTTTTAATGTGGAAACAATTTATAGTATTTGAGTTTCATATGATACTCCCACTATTGTGAATGAGAATAAAATTGCTTATATGGAGAGTAATAAATTTTCTATGCTTTTGGATCATGAAAAGAATGCTTTATGTGATGGTTATATTAATGAATCTATTCATGATGCTACTGAAAATTATTATGAGAGAGGAACTTATGATTCATGATGCTCTTGTTATGTTTCAATTCTTATCTTTTATGCGAGCATCATTGAAATTATCATGCCTAGCTAAAAAGGCATTAAAGAAAATCGCTTGTTGGGAGACAACCCAACACTTTTACCTACTGTTTTTGTGTGTTCACATGATTAGGCTACTGTAGTAATCATTTTTTATAGCTTTTGTTTCAATACAGTGCCAAGTAAAGCCTTTGGGATAGTGTGGATGATAGTTGACTTGATTCTGTGCAAAAACAGAAACTTTTGCATCCAGTGCAGAAATTCCTGTATTTTACTGAAATGTGGAAAAAAAATTAAAGTTGATGGGTATACAAATTTTATACGCTGTCCTAAATTTTCAGAATTTTTGGAGTTACAGAAGTATGAACATAATTCAGATCTTTACGTACTGTTCTGTTTTTGACAGATTCTGTTTTCAATGCATAGTTTGTTTGTTTTATGGTTTCCATGGCTTATATTACTTAATATAAGTTGTGGAAATTGTAGAGTACAGTAGGCATTATGTGGAAACATTTATGAATCTTATCTTGACAGTACCAAAGTGAATGATTTGTCTTTATTATACTAATGCATCTCACGAAGTTCCGTTAAGTTTTGCGTGATTAAAGTTTTCAAGTTTGCGTGAGATAACGATATGAGGAGAATAAGGAGTGACAAGACCCTAACATTGGGGATGCCCAAGGCACCCCCAAGGAAATATTCAAGGAAGATCCAAGCAACTAAGCTTGGGGATGCCCCGGAAGGCATCCCCTCTTTCGTCTTCAACATTATCGGTAACCTCACTTGGAGCTATATTTTCATTCGCCACATGATATGAGTTTTGCTTGGAGAGTCATTTTATTTTATTAGGATTTGCTTGATGTTATTTAGAATAATGTTTTGCATCTCTTACTTCAATAAAAATGGCAAGGATGGCCTTTACCATGCTTATTTTGCAAGTACTCCCTCCGTTCCTTTATCTAAGGTGCATTTTTTCCAGCTCAGTGACCAAGGCAGCAATTTTTGGAGCATCTGGGACAATACTACCCCTGGTATTAGTTTAGCGTTGGAAATCAATTACGTGAGCCTCCACTGATTTAGCCGTTGCATGCAGATATGCTGCTGGCCTTGCATGGCACATGCAATCCGCGTATCCCAACAAATCAGGGATGCAAATAACTGTCTTGCCTCCTATACGAAAATGAGTACCCATGTGTTCGCGCGGCCATCAGAAAAAGGGTGGGAAGTGACTTGGCGCCAACACAATGAAGATTTTAAAATATGTTTTCGTGTACAAAATGAGTCAACTCCCTCTGGTTTTGTTCATTTCCCCCTTCTTTCAGTACGTGGCCAACAAAAAAATGGTTGATCTAGAGTTGCACCCAGCACCTAATTGGGATTCAATTGAGGAGAACGAAGATAGGGCCTGTGATCTTGGATACGACTATGACTGGCTAGCTTCCGATGACTCCGACGACGGTATGTTCTTGTGCAATCTCACCTTTTTGCAGTAATAGCGGGATATTTTTTTCATTGCGGGCTCCATGTAGAAGTTGAGCCTACGCTCCATGACGGCAATGGACGCCAGCATGATCGACTTGATGCCAGCAAAAAGCCGACCATGAGGTGGACCTCCTTGAACACACGCGAGGTGCTTCTGCCGAGCACGAGCGACTTGACATACGCACGACGGCGGAAGACGCGGGGCCGCGCGGACGCGGGCACGGCCAAGGCGCCGGCGGGCGTGGACGCGGGCACGGCCAACGCGCTGGCGGGCGTGGACGTGGACACAGCCACGGCCAACGTACCGGCGGGCGCGGACGTGCGCGAGGCCAACATGCCGACGGACGCGGCCACGCAGTGGATGCAACGCAGTCTTCACAGGTACGTACTGTATGTATTCATATTCCTTGAACCAGATCATGTACCCGTTGTGTCACCATCTCTGCACAGGTCGATCGCCGAGGCGCTGGTGGACGAGGCCACGCAGAGGATGGAATACAGTGCAAGCCGCCGGTGAATCCAGCGGAGAAGTGGTGGCCGGTGTCCTTTTGCACGACGGTTTCGCTCAGAAGTAGGCAGACCTTCTATCCGGGGGCGATCCGGCTTGGAAGAGAAAGGGCGTCCGTTGAGAATTTTTGTTCGTGTGATGTTTTTTGTTCTCAGGAGAAGGCTTAGATCAGGTAGAGAAAGATGTTGTCTACGCTCTCAAGAAGGAAACACTAAAAAAATGGGATCGCATGGGACGGGAGGATATACAATTTCCTAACTAACGATGGGGCCCTTTTTTCCCAACAAACGCATTAAGTGGTTGGCTTGATTTTAGCATCAGGAGGATAGCTACCATGTATGTGGCGGTGGAGGGGTAAAAGAGGGATTATGTGAGATTACAACAAATACACCTTACATTGTGAAATTTTTGTAAAAAAACTACACCTTAGATAAAGGAACGAAGGGAGTATATGAGTTGCTGTTTCAAAACAAAAAGTTTATTGCTGTTGCAATAATTCTCCAGAAAATTCAGAATGTTATAAAATGTTGAAACTTTTTGCACAATAAGCTCTGATTAATTTTCTACAGTTTGGTAAATTTTCAGAATTTTTGGAGTTAGGGAAGTATGAGTACAATTGCACTCTTTACATACTGTTCTGTTTAGGCAGATTGCTGTTATGTTTGCATTGTTTTCATATGTTTGCTTGTTTAATGATTCTATTTGAGAATAGGAGTATTAAATATGCAGAGGCATTTAGTATGTAATTTTAAATTATAATTTTAGTGATTTGCTACAGTAGATAATGATAAGGTTATGCATTGATTTATACTAACTTATCTCACGAGTTCTTGTTGAGTTTTGTGTGGATGAAGTTTTTAAGATTTAGGGAAACCGTGATATAAAAGGAATTAAGGAGACACAAAAGCTCAAGCTTGGGGATGCCCAAGGCACCCCAAGTTAATATTCCAAGAAGTCTCAAGCATCTAAGCTTGGGGATACCCCGGTATGTATCCCACCTTTCTTCATCAACAATTATCGGTTAGCCTCGGTTGAACCTAAGTTTTTGCTTCTTCACATGATGTGTGCTATTCTTGGAATGTCATTTTATTTTGTTTTGTTTGCTGTTTTAATAAAATACTTAGATCTGAATTAAATAAGAGAGAGTCCTCATTTAGCTATCCATTTACTTA
The DNA here is from genome assembly GCA_011799875.1 of Thinopyrum elongatum. NCBI lineage: Eukaryota > Viridiplantae > Streptophyta > Magnoliopsida > Poales > Poaceae > Thinopyrum > Thinopyrum elongatum. Next base: position 286,889,635 of record CM022298.1, on the reverse strand, counting down.
ACTACTCATTTGATCTTCACTTGTATCTTTTTGGAGTAGTTTGTCATTTACTCTCGTGCTTCACTTAAATTTATTTGAGAGCTTGTTAGTAGCAATGGTAATACATAAATTTAGTCCCAAAGTAATGGATATTCAAGAAGGATATAATAAAAACTTTCATGTAGATCACTGGATATGATAAGTTTGATTCCTTGCAATAGTTTTGCGATATGGAGATAATAATATGTGAGTCATGTTGGTGAGTAATTATGCTTTAGTAAGAATATTGGTGTTAAGTTTTGTGATTCCCTATGCAAGCACGAAATTCAATAATTATGCAATGAAATTACATCCTACTTATGGTGCATTATTCCGTGTTAGTTATGCTTAATGCTCGTTTATGAGAATTTTTGTTTCTTGGTTGGTTGCTTCTCAATCTTTTTGCTAGCCTCCATTTGTACTAAGTGGGAATACTACTTATGCATCCAAATTCTTAAACCCAAAGTTGTGCCAAATGAGTCCACCATACCTACCTATATGCGGTATTTCCATGCCGTTCTAAGCAAATTTGTATGTGCCATCTCTAATTTTCAAAATAATTTCCTTTTTGTGTGCTCGTACCGCTCATGAAGCGGCAGGGGGTGGCCAATATTTTCCATGCTAGATGTGTTATTCTCAAGATGAGTGTTTATTCACTTGTCATTGCACGAGAGTACGGCAAAGGTATTAGGGATGCCCAGTCCCGAAATGAAAAATGAATTTACTTTATGTTGTCAAATAATAAATTCCTTGGAAAGTGTTGGTATGGAGGGCACCCGTGGATACGGCTAGCCATGGATTGTGAAAGAATGGTGGAAAAAGGAATACACTTTATTTTCTGTTTGGGAACTGCCTATGATATATCTAGCATGGAAAGTGTTGGGAATTACTCGGTCGTTTTCGTTGACGGGAAAAGTATGCCTCTCAAAAATTTTATCTCTCAATTTAAGCTTTGAGCTCTGGCACCTCTACAAATCCCTACTTCCCTCTGCGAAGGGCCTATCTATTTACTTTATGCATTTTTTTTATTTGAGTCTCCATCTTCTCTTATAAAGCGCCAACTAAGGGGCACTATGATTGTACTTGAGCATTGGATGTAGCTAATATTCAAGTGTGTCTCATGAATGGATCAATGATTGAGCATGATGGGCTAGGGATAACTTTCTTTAGTGTTGATATTTTGAAAGACATGGTTGCTTGTTGATATGCTTGAGTATTGGTGTCCTCATGTCAAATTATAGACTATTGCTTTGAATCATTCAAGTCCAAATGTCCATGCTACAAAAGAAAGATTATATGATGAATATGATAGGTAGCTTTCCACAACAAAAATTCCATTTTCAATTGCTACTTTATCATAATAAGTTTTATGAGAAAGAGATGTTGTTATGATGCTAGGAAAAGTGATTGAAATTATCATTGATTAAACTTATGCACTTTGCTAGCATTGACACTTCATAAATTATTTCTTTTATCATTTACCTACTCAAGGACGAGTAGGAATTAAGCTTGGGGATGCTGATACGTCTCCAACGTATCTATAATTTATGAAGTATTCATGATGTTATATTATCATTCTTAGATGTTTTACAATCATTTTATAGCAACTTTATATCATTTTTTGGGACTAACCTATTGACATAGTGCCCAGTGCCAGTTGCTGTTTTTGCTTGTTTTTTACATCGCAGAAAATCAATACCAAACGGAGTCCAAACGCAGCGAAACTTTTTGGAGATTTTTTCTGGACTAGAAGACACCCGGTGGGCCAAAGAAGTACCAGAGGGGAGCTCCGAGGGGAGCACAACCCACCAGGGTGCGCCTGGAGGCCCAGGCGTGCCCAGGTGGGTTGTGCCCACCTTGGTGGCCTCCCGCACCGCCTCTTTGCCCTATAAATTGCCAAATATTCCAAAAACCCTCGGGGTAACCCTAGATCAGAAGTTCCGCTGCCGCAAGACTCTGTAGCCATGAAAAACCAATCTAGACCCCATTCCGGCACCCTGCCAGAGGGGGAGATCATCACCGGAGGCCATCTTCATCATCCCTATGGCCAACATGATGAGGAGGGAGTAGTCCACCCTCGGGGCTGAGGGTTTGTACCAGTAGCTATGTGTTTAATCTCTCTCTCTCGTGTTCTTGAGATGGCACGATCTTGATGTATCACAGGCTTTGTTAATATAGTTGGATCATATGGTGTTTTCCCCTCTCTATCTTGTTGTGATGAATTGAGTTTTCCCTTTGAGATTTCATTTTTATCGGATTGAATACTTTTATGGATTTGAGAGCACTTGATATATGTCTTGCATATGAATACCTGTGGTGACAATGGGTGATGTCTAATACGCAACCTTCTTCTTGTAGACTTGTGTTGGGCCTCCAAGCGCAGAGTTTTGTAGGACAGTAGCAAATTTCCCTCAAGTGGATGACCTAAGGTTTATCAATCCGTGGGAGGCATAGGATGAAGATGGTCTCTCTCAAACAACCCTGCAACCAAATAACAAAGAGTCTCTTGTGTCCCCAACACACCCAATACAATGGTAAATTGTATAGGTGCACTAGTTCGGCGAAGAGATGGTGATACAAGTGTAAGATGGATGGTAGATATAGGTTTTTGTAATCTGAAAATATAAAAACAGCAAGGTAGCAAGTAACAAAAGTGAGCGAAAACGGTATTGCAATGCTTCGAAACAAGGCCTAGGGTTCATACTTTCACTAGTGTAAGTTCTCTCAACAATGATAACATAATTAGATCATATAACAATCCCTCAACGTGCAACGAAGAGTCACTCCAAAGTCACTAATAGCGGAGAACAAACGAAGAGATTATTGTAGGGTACGAAACCACCTCAAAGTTATTCTTTCAGATCGATCTATTGGGCTATTCCTATAAGTGCCACAAACAGCCCTAGAGTTTGTACTAAAATAACACCTTAAGATACACATCAACCGAAACCCTAATGTCACCTAGATACTCCAATGTCACCACAAGTATCCGCGGGTTTGATTATACGATATGCATCACAAAATCTCAGATTCATCTATTCAAACCAACACAAAGAACTTCAAAGAGTGCCCCAAAGTTTCTACCGGAGAGTCAAGATGAAAACGTGTGCCAACCCCTATGCATAAGTTCACAAGGTCACAGAACCCGCAAGTTGATCACCAAAACATACATCAAGTGGATGACGTGAATATCCCATTGTCACCACAGATAAGCACATGCAAGACATACATCAAGTGTTCTCAAATCCTTAAAGACTCAATCCGATAAGATAACTTCAAAGGGAAAACTCAATCCATTACAAGAAGGTAGAGGGGAGAAACATCATAAGATCCAACTATAATAGCAAAGCTCGCGGTACATCAAGATCGTGCCAAATCAAGAACACGAGCGAGAGAGAGAGATCAAACACATAGCTACTGGTACATACCCTCAGCCCCGAGGGTGAACTACTCCCTCCTCGTCATGGAGAGCGCCGGGATGATGAAGATGGCCACCGGTGATGGATTCCCCCTTCGGCAGGGTGCCGGAATAGGGTCCCGAGAGGTTTTTCGTGGATACAGAGGCTTGCAGCGGTGGAACTCCCGATCTAGGTTTATTTCTGGGGGTTTCTGTATTTATAGGAATTTTTGGCGTCGAGAACAAGTTAGGGGGGTCCACGAGGAGCCCACAAGACCGGAGGGCGCGCCCTCCACCCTTGTGGAGGCCTCGTGGCTCTTCTGGCCCAACTCTTTTGCTTCGGGGGCTTCTTCTGGTCCATAAAAAATCACCGTAAATTTTCAGTTCATTTGGACTCCGTTTGATATTCCTTTTCTGCGAAACTCAAAAACAAGGAAAAAACAGAAACTGGCACTGGGCTCTAGGTTAATAGGTTAGTCCCAAAAATAATATAAAATAGCATATAAATGCATATAAAACATCCAAGATGGATAATATAATAGCATGGAACAATCAAAAATTATAGATACGTTGGAGACGTATCAAGCATCCCCAAGCTTAATTCCTGCTCGTCCTCGAGTAGGTAAATGATAAAAACAGAATTTTTGATGTGGAATGCTAGCAAGTGCACAAGTTTGATCAATGATAATTTCAATCACTTTTTCTAGCATCATTATATATCATAAACAGTAGCTCATCTCATAAAACTTCTCATGATCAAGTAGCAAACTATTCACATGGTAAAGCATAGATCATAAACTTTCTTGAAAACTAACAAACTAGGTTCTCAGTCATCAAACAATTGCAATTCATATTATTTTCAGGAAGGGTCTATGTAAGAGCTTTGATTTAGCAAATCTCACATACTCAACTATCATATAGTCTTCCATGATTGCTACCACTCAAAGCATATTTTTAGAACAAATAGCATCCATTGAACACAGAGAAAGATAGGGGCTTAATGTTTCGCCTCCCAACTTATTTATCATATAGATAATTGTCAACAATAATAATTCATGATCAAATATATTTGAATGGCCATATATGCTTAGATCTTTCCCCATCACATGATGCTTGCCAACTAAAGAGTAGGTTGAAATGAGAAGGAATACTACTGACTCTTGCATAAAAGTAAAAGATAGGCCCTTCGCAGAGGGAAGCAGGGATTTGCAGAGGTGCTAGAGCTCGAAGCTTTTAAAACAGAGATGAAAATAATTTTGAGAGGTATGCTTTCATTGTCAACATAACAACCAAGAGTTCCCAATATCTTCCATACTAGATACATTATAGGCGGTTCCCAAACAGAAAGGTAAAGTTTTTACTCCCCCTCCACCAACAATCACACTCCACGGCTGGTCCGAAACAACGGGTACCGTCCATACCAACAACAGTCCTGGGGGAGTTTTGTTTAATTATTTGCGATTTGGTTTTTGATCTTTTGATCATAGGACTGGGCATCCCAATTACCAGCCACTCTCTCGTGAATGATAAGTGAATAAACACTCATCGTGAGAATAACCCACCTAGCATGGAAGATACTGACAGCCCCTAGTCGCTACATGAGCGATTCGGGCATACAAAACAGATTATTATTTGAAGGTTTAGAGTTTGGCACATGCAAATTTACTTGGAACGGCAGGTAAATACCACATATAGGTAGATATGGTGGACACTCATGGAAGAAACTTGGTTCAAGGAGTTTGGATGCACAAGCAGTATTCCCGCTTAGTACAGAAATTTTGGATAGCAAAAGATTCTAAATAGCAAGCACCACATGTTGGAGGATCCATAACAATATAACTTCTATACAAATATACCCAAGCATAACTCATTATGTTGTCTTCCTTGTCTAACTTCAACTAATTTGATCAAGTTTGAAAATAATTAATGGGGCTCACAATCATAGAAGATGTCCAAGATAGTATATTTATATGTGAAATCTCTCTTCCTTCAATATTCTTTCATGAATTGTTCAAGTGACCAATACTATGTTTGCTAACTTTCAATAAATTTACCACCTCTACTTCTTATAAGTGAAGTCATTACTCCCCATGGTATAAGCATATGAAGCATATATAATTTCAGATTTATGATATTCAATTCATTCAACCATTTACTCATAGGATATAAGTGAAGCACGTGAGTAAATGACAAACTACTCCAAAAAGATATAAGTGATGATCAATGAGTAGTCAAATAATTAAGTAGCTATGTGAAAACTCTCTCTCATAACGAAAATTTAGATCTTAAGTACTTTATTCAAACAGCAAGCAAAACAAAATAAAATGACATTCTAAAAATAGCACACACTGTGTGAAGAAGCAAAAACTTAGGCTCAACCGATACTAACCGATAATTCTTGATGAAGAAAGGTGGGATGCCTACCGGGGCATCCCCAAGTTTAGATGCTTGAGACTTCTTGAAATATTATATTGGGATGCCTTGGGAATCCCCAAGCTTGAGCTTTTGTGTCTCCTTAATTCCTTTTATATGATGGTTTTCCTAAATCTTAAAAACTTCATCCACACAAAACTCAACAAGAACTCGTGAGAAAAGTTAGTCTAAATCAAATGCAAAACCTTATCATTCTCTACTGTAGCAAATCACTAAAATTATTATTTAACATTGTATACTAAATGCCTCTGCATATTTAATACTCCTATCCTCAAATAGAATCATTAAACAAGCAAACATATGCAAACATAACAGCAATCTGTCAAAACAGGACAGTCTGTAAAGATTGCAATTGTACTCATACTTCCATAACACCAAAAATTCTGAAAAATTACCACACTGTATAAAATTTGTTGTTACTCATTTTGTAAAAATTTCAAGATTTTACCGCATTACGAATTTCCATAAGAATTCAGACAATGATAGAAAACTTTCTGTTTTCAAAACAGCAACATAAAGACATGCAAAATAAGCATGGTAAAGGCTATACTTGACACTTTTATTGAAATAAAAGATGCAAAATATTAATCTAAATAACAGCAAGCAAATACTAATAAAAGAAAATGACGCTCCAAGCAAAACTCATATCATGTGATGAATAAAAATATAGCTCCAAGTAAGGTTACCGATAATGTTGGAGACGAATGAGGGGATGCCATCCGGGGCATCCCTAAGCTTAGTTGCTTGGATCTTCCTTGAATATTACCTTGGGGTGACTTGGGAATCCCCAAGCTTAGTGTCTTGTCACTCCTTATTCTCCTCATATCGATATCTCACCCAAAACTTGAAAACTTCAATCACACAAAACTTAACGGAACTTCGTGAGATGGGTTAGTATGATAAAACAAATCATTCACTTTGGTACTGTCAAGACAAGATTAATAATTTTTATCACATGATGCCTACTGTACCCTATAATTTCTACAATTTATATTAAGCAATATAAGCCATAGAAACTAGAAAACAAGCAAACTATGCATCGAAAACAGAATCTGTCAAAAACAGAACAGTCTGTAAAGATCTGAATTAAGGTCATACTTCTGTAACTCCAAATATTCTGAAAAATTAGGAAAGCGTAGACAATTTGTATACCAATCAACTGTAAAACATTCAGAATTTTTCCACGTTCCAGTAAAAGATAGGAATTTCTGTACTGGACGCAAAAGTTTCTGTTTTTGCACAGAATCAAGTCAACTATCAACCACACTATCCCAAAGGCTTTACTTGGCACTTTATTCAAACAAAAGCTACAAAACATGATTTCTACAGTATATTAATCATGTAAACACACAAAAACAGTAGGGGTAAATATTGGGTTGTCTCCCAACAAGCGCTTTTCTTTAATGCCTTTTTAGCTAGGCATGATGATTTACATGATGCTCACATAAAAGATAAGAATTGAAACACAAAGAGAGCATCATGAAGCATATGACTAGCACATTTAAGTCTAACCCACTTCCTATGCATAGGGATTTTGTGAGCAAACAACTTATGGGAACAAGAATCAACTAGCATAGGAAGGTAAAACAAGCAAAACTTCAAGACTTTAAGCACATAGAGAGGAAACTTGATATTATTGCAATATGTAGAAGCATATGTTCCTCCCTCATAATAATTTTCAGTAGCATCATGAATGAATTCAACAATATAACCATCACATAAAGAATTCTTTTCATGAGCCACAAGCATAGAAATTTTATTACTCTCCACATAAGCAAAATTCTTCTCATTCATAGTAGTGGGAGCAAACTCAACAAAGTAACTATCATGTGAGGCATAATCCAATTGAAAATTAAAATCATGATGACAAGTTTTATGATTATCATTATTCTTTATAGCATACATGTCATCACAATAATCATCATATATAGCAACTTTATTCTCATAATCAATTGGAACCTCTTCCAAAATAGTGGATTCATCACTAAATAAAGTCATGGCCTCTCCAAATCCACTTTCATCATTATTAAAATAAGAATCAACACCCTCCAAAATAGTGGGATCAATACTACCTAAAGTTGACACTCTTCCAAACCCACTTTCATCAATATAATCATCATAAATAGGAGGCATGCTATCATCATAATAAATATTCTCATCAAAACTTGGGGGACTAAAAATATCATCTTCATTAAACATAGCATCCCCAAGCTTGTGGTTTTGCATATCATAAGCATAATCACTCTCATCATTAATAGTATGAATAACACCAATAGTATAGCAATTATTATCATCACAATTTTCTAAGTTGGTGCCAAAAAGATTCTCAAGATTATAACAAGTATCATTACTTTCCCAATCATAATCATCACAATGAGTAATAGGCATAACAATAATAGGAGCAACATTATTTAGGAGGGATACCTTTTTACCTTTGCTTCTATGTCTTTTCTTTTTCTTCTCCACATCATGTGTGGGTTTAATCACCCTTTTGGAGCTCCTTATTGATGAGATTGGTTGAATAAAATGCTCCTCCTTGTTACCTGATTCATCATAAGAAAAAATAGGAGGATATTGGGAAACCTCTTCCCCTTCATTAGTATTCTCTTCATCTTCTATTTGTTTTCTTGTCTTTAAGTAATTGGTGATATAAAGATTCTCAATGCAATTTACCGCACAATACATATAAATTTCCTCAAGATCAAAATCAAGAAATCTCTTAAGGTTATATTCTGGAATACCCTTAGTTATACATTTCATTTATTCATATCCCAGAAGCAACCTAAGTTCATTATGATGCGCAAGGGAAATCAAGTCATCACAATTTTTGGACACGATTCGATCATGAAACAATTTGCATTGGAGATTTAAATGACCACGTTCATTGCAAAGTTCACAAGGATGGCGGAAAATATTAAATTTTTCAGCAGAAACATTTAGCCTCTCTTGCAACCATTTAGTTTCTAAATACTTATGCCTCTTGCAAAATCTATCTTCCCTTTTTGGTATGTAACTACAAACTCTATGCACTCCACAAAAATTGACATGCTTATAAGAAACATTTTTATCATGACTAGGGCAATCATCATTAGTACTATGGATATTCAAAGAATTCATACTAACAACATTGCAATCATGCTCATCATTCAAAGATTTAGTGCCAAATATTTTATTGCATTCTTCTTCTAACACTTTGGCACAATTATCGGAATCCTTATTTTCATGAAAAACATTAAAAAGATGAAGCATATGAGGCAACCTAAATTCCATTTTTTTATAGTTTTCTTTTATAAACTAAACTAGTGATAAAACAAGAAACTAAAAGATTCAATTGCAAGATCTAAAGATATACCTTCAAGCACTAACCTCCCCGGCAACGGCGCCAGAAAAGAGCTTCGTTGACAGGATGTGAGTGCCACTTACCTAGCCTACCCGGCAACGGCGCCAGAAAAGAGCTTGATGTCTACTACGCAACCTTCTTCTTGTAGACTCGTGTTGGGCCTCCAAGCGCAGAGTTTTGTAGGACAGTAGCAAATTTCCCTCAAGTGGATGACCTAAGGTTTATCAATCTGTGGGAGGTGTAGGATGAAGGTGGTCTCTCTCAAACAACCCTGCAACCAAATAACAAAGAGTCTCTTGTGTCCCCAACACACCCAATACAATGGTAAATTGTATAGGTGCACTAGTTCGGCGAAGAGATGGTGATACAAGTGTAATATGGATGGTAGATATAGGTTTTTGTAATCCGAAAATATAAAAACAGCAAGGTAGCAAGTAACAAAAGTGAGCGAAAACGGTATTGCAATGCTTCGAAACAAGGCCTAGGGTTCATACTTTCACTAGTGCAAGTTCTCTCAACAATGATAACATAATTAGATCATATAACAATCCCTCAACGTGCAACGAAGAGTCACTCCAAAGTCATTAATAGCAGAGAACAAACAAAGAGATTATTGTAGGGTACGAAACCACCTCAAAGTTATTCTTTCTGATCGATCTATTGGGATATTCCTATAAGTGCCACAAACAGCCCTAGAGTTTGTACTAAAATAACACCTTAAGATACACATCAACCAAAACCCTAATGTCACCTAGATACTCCAATGTCACCACCAGTATCCGCGGGTTTGATTATACGATATGCATCACACAATCTCAGATTCATCTATTCAAACCAACACAAAGAACTTCAAAGAGTGCCCCAAAGTTTCTACCGGAGAGTCAAGACGAAAACGTGTGCCAACCCCTATGCATAAGTTCACAAGGTCACAGAACCCGCAAGTTGATCACCAAAACATATATCAAGTGTATCACGTGAATATCCCATTGTCACCACAGATAAGCACATGCAAGACATACATCAAGTGTTCTCAAATCCTTAAAGACTCAATCCGATAAGATAACTTCAAAGGGAAAACTCAATCCATTACAAGAAGGTAGAGGGGAGAAACATCATAAGATCCAACTATAATAGCAAAGCTCACGGTACATCAAGATCGTGCCAAATCAAGAACACGAGCGAGAGAGAGAGAGATCAAACACATAGCTACTGGTACATACCCTCAGCCCCGAGGGTGAACTACTCCCTCCTCGTCATGGAGAGCACCGGGATGATGAAGATGGCCACCGGTGATGGATTCCCCCTCCAGCAGGGTGCCGGAATAGGGTCCCGAGAGGTTTTTCGTGGATACAGAGGCTTGCAGCGGCGGAACTCCCGATCTAGGTTTATTTCTGGGGTTTTTTGTATTTATAGGAATTTTTGGCGTCGAGAACAAGTGAGGGGGGGTCCACGAGGAGCCCACAAGACCGGAGGGCGCGCCCTCCACCCTTGTGGAGGCCTCGTGGCTCTTCTGGCCCAACTCTTGCTTCGGGGGCTTCTTCTGGTCCATAAAAAATCACCGTAAATTTTCAGCTCATTTGGACTCCGTTTGATATTCCTTTTCTGCGAAACTCAAAAACAAGGAAAAACAGAAACTGGCACTAGGCTCTAGGTTAATAGGTTAGTCCCAAAAATAATATAAAATAGCATATAAATGCATATAAAACATCCAAGATGGATAATATAATAGCATGGAACAGTCAAAAATTATAGATACGTTGGAGACGTATCAATGGGGTATTATATTGATTCACTTGAGATATGTTTTGGCACTCAACTCGCGGATTCCCGAGGTGACATTGGGGTAATCTATGCATAGGGGTTGATGCATGTTCTCGTCTTTTGTTTCTTCGGTAGAAATCTTGGGGCACTCTTTGAGGTTCTTTGTGTTGGATTGAGTATTATGAATTTGAATTTGCTTTGGTGTTATTTTAGTACGAACTCTTGATAGATCGATCGGAAAGAATAACTTGGTGTTATTTTAGTACGAACTCTTGATAGATCGATCGGAAAGAATAACTTGGTGTTATTTTAGTACGAACTCTTGGATAGATCGATCGGAAAGAATAACTTTAAACAATTTCTTCTTATGTTCTCCGCTAGATAAGAACTTTGGAGTGATTCTTCATCGCACTTTGAGGGATGGTTATATGATCCAATTAGATTAGCATTGTTGAGAGATTGCACTAGCGAAAGTACGGACCCTAGGCCTCATTTTCAAGCATTGCAATACCGTTTGTGCATTTTATCAATTGCTACCTTGCTGTTTTTTATTGTTCCTATTACAAAAATCAATATCTACTATCATTACTATGCTTGTATCACCATCTCTTCGCCGAACTAGTGCACCTATACAAATTACCATTGTATTTGGTGTGTTGGGGACACAAGAGACTTTTTATTATTTGGTTGCAGGGTTGTTTGAGAGAGACCATCTTCATCCTACACCTCCCACGGATTGATAAACCTTAGGTCATCCACTTGAGGGAAATTTGCTACTGTCCTAGAAAACTCTGCGCTTGGACGGAAATTTGCTACCGCCCCCTACCTGGCGCGCCAAAGATGTCGTGGGAAAACACGGCCACCTATGGGGCCATCGGCCCCTTGTGGTTCGGCAGGGGAGAAGGACGCATTGCACAAAGAGCGGAGGGCACGGGGCAGCGCGACAACGATCACACGGGCAGTTTTTACCCAGGTTCGGGCCGCCGCGAGGCGTAAAACCCTACTCCTGCTTTGGTGGATTGATTAGAGGACCGTGGTGGAGACGCAACGCTCTAGCCCGGCAAGGTCACCTCGGGCGAGAGCAGCTACGCGCGTATGAGTATACAAGGGTCCGAATCCTTTCTAAGGTTGCCATGGCCCTCCTTTTATAGGTCAAGGGGTCACCACAATGGCAAATCAGACATTGCATACTGATTAGATAGTGAACAGCGCTATCATACCTAACTCTGCAGGCAGGACAGAGCGCATTAAATGCGCCGCTTAGTGTCACATCATAGCGTAGCCCGGCAAGCCTTGCCGTGCTGTTCGGCCACCTTCTCGCCTGCCTGCATGACACATCCCTGGACGGGTGTCATTTGGAGGTGATTTCCTCCAGAAGTGGTTGCCACGTGCCAAGAAATGGCCACTTAGCCACTTGGGGGCTCGACACCGCATCGATCGCTGACTTGGGTTGCTCTGAGGTGGAGCGGTGGAGCCTTGGCGGGGTAATCCGCCCTCAGCGTCCCCGGCAAGCCTGTCGGGGCAATCTTGAGACTTGTCTTCGGGGCAACCTCGTCCCCGCCAGGCTCGCCTGGCCGGCAGGGGAGGTTTTTCCTTAGTGGTATCTTGCTCCTTTTGTTGGTCTTGGTCTTCTTGATTCGTCCTTTGATTTCTCAAAGAGCTGATCTCTCCTGCTTGGTCTTGTCTTTGATGCCGCAACCTTGTTCTCGAGCCTGTGTACAGTCTGGTCAACACATCTGGGGTTTGTTGCACCGACAGCCGCAGAAAAAAAGAGAGGGCTTGCCGCCTCGCGGGGGGATCAAAAGATCTCTCACGGGCAGGCGAGGGCTCCCAGGAGCGCCCTAGCCGCGGAGGCAAACATGTCGAGCTGGCGGTGCTGGAGTCGTTATCCCTTGACGACATGCCCGATCAGCTCAATAAGCAGAAGGAGTTGATCGATGACTTGGTGGAGCTGCTGAAGGAGAACCTCAACGATATGCCCACTGAGCTCAATAAGTAGGAGGAGTTGACCGCCGGCTTGGTGATGCTGCTGAAGGAGAGCATTGCCTCGGGTAAGAAGGCGACCAGCGAAATCCTGCAACTTCAGGAGGACAAGGCGAAGCTCCGCCATGAGCTCGACCTGCTGAAGGAGGAGAACGCCGGCTGGAAGAAGCTGCGTGAGAAGAGTAGTTCCTCGGTGAAGATGCTGCATGCCCTCATCATGGAACAGAAGGAGGAGTTGGCGAAGCTCCGCATCGAGCACCCAGCTGCTGTCAAGGTACGTAATGCAGCTGTGGAAGAGATGATGAATACTCGCGTTGAGAAATCCCGCGTCATGGACAGAATGAATAAGATGGCGGAGGAGACGAGCGAGGAGATGAAGGTCGTGGAGGCGATGAAGAAGCAGTTAGGACTCCGCGGTTATCTCTTCATGGAGTAGAGAGCAGCGCCCCAGACTTATGTCCGCGTCTTCCTTCTTTTTTTGGGGGGGGGGGGCGGGCGGGGGGGGGGGGTGGGGGGGGGGTAATCTTCCTTCTTCTTTTGCTCCTGTGTTTCTTCTTTCACTTCGGGTGTTTTGCTGCATGTGTCATGTTCTCTACGAGGCACGAATAGAACAATGCTAACGATGAGTGGCGCCGTGGGATCGATGACTAGCAAATTAGATCATTTTTTATCGCCATATCGCACTGGACTGTTGTGTTTCGCGCTCCTCCGTCGTACTAGTACTCTAGTGGAAAACTTGAGTATAGCGCATGGTTCTTTGCTCCTCCTCATGTCGTCGGCAACATTTATACGAGCAATCAAATCACAAGGTCCCACCTTCTAGCAGTAATGAGCCATCAAATCACAAAGGCCCTCGCCTCTCGTGAAACCGACCAAGCGAGATTGCCCCACCCTCTAGCCTTTTAAATGTACTTTTGTACAGTAGTAGTATCGATGGATTGCGCCATGGAGCAAAACTAACAAGATGAAATTAAAGAAAAAAGATGGTACATATAGAGAGCGCTCATCGCCAAATTATACATATAGTAATATTAAAAAAGCTAGTACGTGCTTAGATGGGGTGCTAAAGTCTATTAAAGAAATTAGCATACCTATTTAATTCTTTGACAACTAAACTCCTTCATGCTTTGGGTAAACTTCTCTCATTTAAGTTTTTTTTTAGAATTACATATCTCATTTAAGTGTTTTGCATATGTGGCATGCTTAGAGCGTGGTTAATAGTATAGCCAACAATTGGCTATATGATGTTGGCCATATCATATATTGTACGTATATAATGTGAAGAAATGAGTGGGAGTACTACCAACTACAAGATGAACTTTAAGAAATACAAGTATGTACGTACTGAAGAGTTAAAGTAACGAGAAAGAACATAACATAGTTCTGCTGGGGACTCAGCACAACACACCCCTGAAATAAAACTAAGCACCCTGAAATTAAACTAAGCAACTAATCCGGTAAACACCGAGCAACTACACTGCCACCTTACTCGGACTCCTCGTCCACGTCCTCGACTTCGTCCTTGTCCCTCTTCCTCTTGGCCGATACTTCTTTGCTTGAACCGCACACTAGGCTCTCGCTCTTCATCCAACCCTTGTAGATATTGAAACAAAGGTAGGCATCCATTGCAGCGTACTGGATGTGGTCTTTATCTATTAAATTCCACTCCCAGGCAAGATGAAACTTGTGGTGAGGTTTTGTCAGTTTGCCGTACGAAGGATCAACCATGGCTCCTGCCAGGGTCAGCATTGAAGGCTGACGGGAGGACACCAGCATATTCTTCTGGAGGTTGAAGGGCTGGCCTACAACGAGGCCTATCCGACCTAGGACTTCCTCGTCGTTATGAAAGTCTATAGTAACGAATTTGACTCTGTCGTCTGCGAGGAAGTTCTTAAAATCCTCGCACTTAACGTCGGCATGGCATATGTGGTAGACCAAGCATAAGTTATGCACGCAAACCTGGATCGCGGCGGGCTTCTTCTTCTCTTTCTCCTTTAGATTCTTCTCTTTTCCCAGGACTGTGGTGTACTCCACATCTAGCCCAGTGACCCACTCATCACCATCTGACTTTTTGAACATGCGTTTGAAGCGAGCAAGGCATCCTTTCACCATCGCGGAAGAACGGGTGTAGATGACGTCGAACTCATCGCCGGTGATGGTTCTAACCTTGTACTCACCGCCGATCATGGAGATTTGGGACACCATGGATTTTGGAGAAGGGTTGGGATTAGTGGAACTGCTGTAATGTGAAAGGACGGACAACTAGTAGTGAACTGCAGTAATGTTAAAGGATGGCTGGGACGAGTAGGAGCGAACTGCTAGCGGTTTTTCGATTGTAAAAATGCTGAGTGGGGCGTATGAACGGCAGGGTAGTGGCTTGCCCGGTGGATAAATGGATTCATGCACAGTACTATGGGGGCTCAATTAGATGCCATGTCTACTAGACCCACTTCGTAGGCCTGACAGTATAGCATCTGCGTGTTCGCACGTCAAGCGTCGGGAAAATTACAGGTGATATGAAGCTTTCCATGCTGCCATAATACGGGCTTCTGAGAGCCCTTGGATCTGAGATCGAACGGTTACATGGCGTGATTCTAGACCTATGGGTGAATATCCTATCCTGGAGGGTTATTCTACAAATTTTCAGCAACTTAGCATGCGACCGTTCGATCTCAGATCCAAGGGTTGTCAGCAGCCGTATCATGGTCGCTCCTACCATGATCGTCGCCTCGCTCACGCGGTCACGCCCTTGGAGATTTCAGACGGCTATAAATGAGCATTTTTTTGCCTACTTCGCATGCATGAAACTACTTCCTCCGTCTAGGTGTGTTAGGCTATCTGATGTTGGCATGTCATACATAGTCATCACTTATAGTCACTCATACAACAAGGTTAGCTATAAGGTTGGCTAAAAGAGTATTTTTTTTACTTCTCTCTATCTCTTTCTTCATAGTATTTATTGCATTTGCCAAGGAGTAAGTAGCTAGGGTGTTGCACAAGAGCCCACTCCCACCATTTTGCCCATGTCTCTTTCCTCGACATAATAAGCAAAAGTGCCATGTAAGCGGGCTATAAGCCCATTATTGTACAGTACTTGGTCTTAGCACCTGTATACCATGGAGGGGAGACTCACCCCGGTCGTAGCGCCGCAGTAATAATGATAATGGCAAGTCAAATCATAGGCCCCCACCTGTCCAGTAGTAACGAGCCATCAAATCACACAGCCCTACGTTTGCAGCAGTCAACTCCCTCATCTTCTTGCCTCTCTGACAAACCGACTAGGCGGTACTGCCCCGCCTACCGTGCGGGAAAAGCCCCGCCCTCGACTTTTAAATGTAATTTTGTATCCATGGATTGCACCATGGAGCAAAGCCTGAAGAAAACGGCGGTACACATGTATACAGCACGCCCGTCGCATTCACGTCGCACCCCAGACGGTCGGTTGGTCTGGCATGCCGCTCACCGAATGGAACACGCGTTGCGTTTGCACACACATGTGGGACCGCAATTGAGAACCGACCATAGGCACACCCCCCGTCCCCGCAAGTCGGCTGAGTTAATAGAAGAGAGAGACGAGCAATAGTACTGGAGCAGTGTTGTACACACATCGGTGCCTGGACGATCCCTGCATGACACGGGAGATTAGTTCGTGCAGGCTGTGTTGTACAGGGTTGTAGTTCTGATGAGAAATCTAAAAAAAGGTTTCTTGTCATCTCGCAATAATAGTTGTCATGTGCTTCGGATCACTGCGAGGGTTAAACAGCGACAACTGTGTTCCTCCAAGGCGCTGGTCATTGGGGGCACATGCACTCAGCTGCCATCTAGGTCAAGCCGACTATGTTAATTAGGACATCTATCGATTGACCCCTTTTCTACGAGTTTGTCTTTAATTTGAGCTTTGATCCTCATCTAGTTTGTCCGTCTGGATTCATGTTGTCTCCTTGGGGCAGTGAGGTTATGGTTTCTTGTCATGTGGCATTTTTTCGTGTTATATGTTAATCTGGTGCTTCAGATCAAAATGACGACAACTGCGTCTCCGGGGCACGTGCATGAAGACTTCTCGACAGTCATTGACGAGGTTAAGCCGGCTCCGGTAGAAAAAAGAAAACTACTACACTATATAGGCAGGAGCCTCCGCGCTTGCTTGCTAGTGTTGCTCTCTTCACACTCTCTCGTCCTCTCCAGATCTAAACACAACAGCGGTGGCCACACTCTCTCTCTGCTCACTGCTGGTCACAGATCCGGCCGGATCCCCTCCGCCGGGGAAGGTGAGAAGGTGCAGTGTTCACGCGGTCGTCCTCGGCGACGGCTCTTACCCACTGTCAGCGCGTCCTGATCAGCGTGCCTTGCCGTTCTCTCCCACTCAGCGCCGGCTAGGGAGGGCCTCCAACCCCTTCTTCCTCACTACTGTAGTGTGGGTAGATCCAGCCTCCCGCCGCCCACCTAGCGACATCTCGGCGACCCTCAGGTATAACTTCCTTCGAAACCGGCCTTGCTCTACTGCCCCAGCTCCTCACGTCGCTGCATTTGTATCTTTTACTATTTCTTAGGCCCCTCGTAGATAGGATCAATCGGCTGTTCGAAAGCCACCTAAATTTTTACTGTTAAGAGGTAAAACTACTTCATGCAGTCGAATCTAGTAGTACTACTTCATGCAGTGGAATCTAGTACTACTTAGTTCAAACAGGGAAGAAAGGGGGTGGGGTGGGGGAAGATTTGTTACCTGAATCTAGGACTTGGTCGAAAGAGGAAATAATGGGGGCGAAAAGTAGCAGAGACTGGCTATCCAACTGGTCTCTTGGTCTAATAGGGAAATAAAGGGAAACGCAGTACAAACTCGATACAAACCGATCTATTGGTTGAAGAAGGAAAGAAAGTAGGGACTGGGGGACAAGTCAATAGAGTATGTCCAGCACTAGATTTGCTAGCCTCACACAGTATAAGGTGGCTATACCGAACAAAAATGGGACCAACCCAGATATCCTATTTGGATGTTTGTTGCCCCGAGCCCCTCTTATGTAATGCCACTGGTAAAATGTAGCAGTCCCACTGTTAAAGTAAGGACACGTTAAACCAATGTTGTTTTCAATGTAATGCCTCCAGTAATGTGAATCAATGGCACTGTTTTTCATGTCCTGCTAAATTTCCCATTAAGATATGTTGCTTCTTTTCGTTAGAAATGCAACTGTCCTGGTCCGCCTACTCTCCCATGCCCAAATACCAACTCTTTAGCAGTTGTTAATGTAATGTTGCTGGTAAAATAAAGCAATGGCACCATTAAAGTAATGTCATATTTAACAGTTGTCATAGTTAATCCTAATGCCCACGCTAATATCTAGCAATACTGCTGCTTTAGAAATTGCTACTGTCCTTGTAGGATCGCCATTCAGATAAGGAACATGCTTCTTTTCATTTGATGTATGTTTCATCACTTGTTAGTCACCCTCCTTTCCACCTTTTTATGCAAACAGAGATATACATCTTGGTCTGACCGTTTGCCAAAGATCATGCATGTTGACTCTGCTCTTGTGCTACTATTTTGGCACTGCCATGATAAAGCATTAATGTTATTATTTTGCACCTTAATCTAGTGGCACTATTAACTTGAGGCAATGTTTTGGCACCGCTAGTGCCACTGATTTTTTTTATATCAAAAGAGGGGGTTTCCTTCGATTTCATTAAAGAAACCCAACCATAGAGAACCATTATTCGACAATATCTCAGTGTAAACGGGCTGTTATGCAACTACTACTAGAACGGATTGAGTACTAGCAGGAGACAAGTTCACCACATAAGCTAGGCAGGTAGGGGGACGCAGCCCCAGCTCGACCAAGTTTGGATTACAACCCAAAAGCTACCACAGAAACATCAGGGGGGAAGATAGGGACTAAAAGAGCCAGCTTCAGCATCCCAGTCTAAGCACCCTCGGCCTCCATCCTTGCAACGCACGGTACACCTCGCTTGCCACCTGCTCGACCCTAGTGCCACTGATAAAATGAAGTAATAATACAGTTAAAATAGAGCTAGTCTCCTCTCTATCATTTAATTTCCAATGTAGATAAAGAAAGTGCTTCTCTTTGTTAGTATATGTTTCATCAACTAGTCCCATTGTTAATGTTTAAGTGTTTCTGCAAACTGGGGTGCTTAATTTTAGTTAATCTGCACAAAAATAGATATTGGAATGTCTCAAGGCCCCTCCTTGTACTATCGCTGTACACTGATGTTCATCACTGGTAGAAGGTGTATCGGGGAGAATTGGGTCGATTTCCAGTATGAGGCATACCATATGATGCGTCGCAGGGCCCATCTCGCCCTCGCAGCATGGCATACTGTGATATTATCGCAATATTTTCCCATTAAGAAAATGAAGTTTCTTCTATTTATCAGTGTATGTTTCATCAACTAGTGCCACTATAATGTAATCATGCTTTTTCATTATCTGTGCAAACAGGGTTATTCAGCTGCATTTTGGTGGAACTGCGCAAATGTACGGATGGAACCAGCATATATGCAGAGTGCGAGGTGCCAAGTAAAAATTACCGACACCAACCATGCTTCATCTAAGCATTGGCATCCACCACCAATGGGATGGGTGGCGCTCTCTATGGACGGATCTTTCTCGACAGCAAATCCTCTAATCAAATACTAGTAGCTTATATTGGCACTTTTCTAGGGAGTACTCTTTTCTGAAAGAAGCACCAATCGATTTTTCTTTATTTGTACACATTGTCACAACTTTGTTTTTGGTCCAAAGCTATTTTAGGGTGATTGGCGTAGTACTCGGAGACTCGGAGTACTACCCAGTACTTACCCGTATGATTTTCATTAGCCGTCACACTGATTGTAAGCATGAGCGGATGGAAGATTAGGCTAGTGCGAAGCTTACCTTAAACCCTACTACCACGGTTGAAATGAGGCGAGCGGCGAGGGAACCATGGAGAACGGCAGGGAAGCAACGTCGCACCATCCGTCCTCTTCTTGCGGTGGGAGAATGAATACTCTGGCTCCGGCTGGCACTGCACCCTCACAAACGACACACCGTACTCGATCGATTCGTTATCCTCTCATGAACGAATACAGTACATGGTAAAACTCTGACCCAAAATACGCAAAACAAAAAAAATACTTCCAACACCAGCGCCACTCCTCTCCTCTTAAACCACCGCCGCTCCTCTCCTATTCTAATCCAAAACCAGCGTCGCTCCTCTCCTCTTCCATTTCAAAACCACCACCGCTCCTCTCCTGTTCCAATCCAAAACCAGCGCCGCTCCTCTCCTCTTCCATTTCAAAACCACCGCCGCTCCTCTCCCATTCTAATCCAAAACCAGTGTCGCTCCTCTCCTCTTCTATTCAAAAACCACCGCCGGCGAGTGAAGGTGCTGTGGAGAAGTAGATCGATGGAGGAGTACAACTGATACGTGTGGATCGCAGGCGGCGACCTTGTGAAGCTAGCTAGGATGTTGGAGATACAGTCTTGGTTTGACAACCTAGAGCAATTAGCGGCGATGGCGACAACGATGGACAAATATCTGGAAAAGAGCGAAAAGGCAGCGATACTCCCAGAGGGAGTCGCGCGGGAGTACATAGAGCTGCTCCTCTGGTCCATGGAGCAAACAGATTCACCGGATCTGATCGTGAGGCTGTGGTGGTGGGAGTATCGATCCAAGATGGTGCATCCACCCGAGATTGAAGGATCAAGCATCTACATGGTGCCGTTTGTGAGGGTGCCATGGCAGAGCGAGCCGGTGGAGTCTTCATTGATCGAACCCAACTTCAAGAGGAGAAAAACAGTTGGCGCGACGACGGTTCCCCGCCATCCTCTCCCTCGCCGTTCACCTTGTCCCACAGGGCGGCTGTCTGCCGCCGAGGAATAAGAGGGGACTCCCCCCCCCCCCAACAAATAGTCTGAGGAGGAGCTTAGGGTTGTTAGTATTTGCAGGTTGTGAATTGTGTTTTGTGCTGTGTATTTTCAGAGTACTTTCATATATGAATATCTTTTGAATTTCAGATTTGCAGTATTGAGCATATGAAGTATTTTATGAATTCTAGAGATCTATTTTTAGCACTTTAAAAAATGTAGTTTCATATAAAAGTGTAGACAATGTGATTCTCAGAGAAGAAACTGCAAGTTTCAGTTTCAGATAGGAAACTGCAAGTTTCAGAGGCAGAGCATTTATATTAACACGCCCTTTTCAAACAGGGATACACATCATGTTGAAAGTTTTATTCATGGTCGAAAATGGAACTACCAGCCAGTTAACATCATGCTGATCAACATTCATGCATAGCACATCTTCATATGATGCACAGTCAAAAAGATATGCTATTTTCAAAATGCCCACACAATGTTGAGTGTGTGAAAGACAGAGAAACTGAGGGACGAAGTTTTGGCAAGTGTTGGAGATGGTGTGCGTAGATGACAATGGGCACCCACATGTCAGAGGCAGAGGTAAAAATTTGTGGATATTTTCACTGCATTAGGTGGAATCGAACCCGGGCGGAGCAATGGTTGGGGAGTGGAACATGGCCACTGGGCTACTCCAGTACCTTCGCTAGAAATTAGGCACAACATCTACCACTACTGTAGCACGTCTTCCCCGGCTCCGGTGTGTTTTTGTCCGGGGCCTGGACGTCATCCTCTGCCTTTGTGCGCTCGCTGCGGCGCTGTTGTCTGCCATTGTGGACATGCTCAACAACCGAGAGGAATCTGGAGAGGACTGTACGTGGAGAGGCGGACAGCCGGGACCCACCAGGTCCATGGCCGTACGCAAGCAAGTGCCTCATTGAAAAAATATACTTCCTCCTAATGCTATACTGATGTTGGGGGTCACGGGTTTGTCAACGTAGTTACTAAAGGAGATAAATTTACAACGAAGCTAGTCATCGGGGAGCTGGCAGGTATCATTTATTATCAGTGGGCCAACAAGTATGAGCTGGGTTGTGGGCTGCCCAGTCTAGGCTTTCTTTTTTAACATGTGCAGCCCACTACATGCCGGTTTGTATTATTTTGAGGGTCGTCATGTATCGACCGGCCTATGGCCCTCCCATCCTAGGTTTTATTTTTTCTTAAATATCCGCAGCCCAACTTATGTATTTTTTTGAAGAAAACGCAGAGGTCTGTTCTATATTTCTATATAAGAATAGGAACGCCAGGTCCAACTTATGTTTCCCTTATAACTATATTATATATATTTATATTATTTTATATGTTATTATATATTATTGCTATTATCATCATATATTTAACAGATACTTACGTATATAAGAAAAAAAATATCCCACGTATTACGAACTTATAAAAATAAATGTTTAACAATAAAATCCTGGATTTTTTTACATTAAGGTCAACAAAAATCCAGGTAATTGTGTACAAAAGCTTGGTAAGATTTAAGGACCAATGTAAATAAAGCACTTATTATTTAAATATATTTATAACAAAATGCTCAGACCCTGTTTATTTTTTGATAACATTGTTGCGCCCAACCCAACATTATAATTAGAACCAACCCAGCAAAATCGTGTATTTCAAGAAAGTGCAAATGGGCTGTAATTTTTTAGGAAAAAATAAATGGGCCGCATGGACGCTACATTATTTGTTCACCCAGCCCAGCAAATTCGTGTTTTTCGAGAAAGTGCAAATGAGCTATAGTTTTTTAGAAAAAAAATAAATGGGTCGCATGGACGCTACATTATTTGTTCACCCAGCCCAGCAAATGGACTGTAAATTCTAAAAAAATGAGTTGAATATGTGCGACATTTTTGGAGACTGAAATGTGGGCCAATAGGTCGAAGTCAACGCAAGGCATTGTCAATTTAGTCAACAAATGATTATGACATCGATAACCATTGGATTTACATCCAACGGCCGGCATACATCTTCAATCTCTTGTCTTCTTCCTCCAGCGCTGCCAGGACCACCTGCTCCCGCCTCCGGCTGCTAGCAGCTCTGCTTAGCACGCTTCACTGCGAAGCGCTATCCCACCACCGGCCAATCCATCCCTCCACCCCTCCACACCTCCTGTTATTCTCCGCCGACTATAGAACCACACCGCACCAGAACCAGTTAACCCTCGTACACCTCTCCGTCTGCGACTCCACTGCCACGTCTTCCCATCACTAGCTCGTTGCCGTCCGGGGCCTCGCCGTCATCCACCGCCTTGGTGCGCTCGGCGCGGCGTGGTCAATGTGGTCAACAAGCGAGAGTCATCGGAAGAGGACTGTACGTGGAGAGGCTGACAGTGGGGACGCACCAGGTCCATACATATTTATGAGTAATTTTTATTGCTTTTGCACCGATGACAACTTACTTGAAGGATCTTATTCAATCCCTAGGTAGATATGGTGGACTCTCATGACATGAAACTGGGTTTAAGGGTTTTTGGATGCACAAGTAGTATTTCTATGTAGTGCGATTTTTTGGCTAGCAAAAGATCCTAGACAAGCACCACATGTTAGGAGATCCATAACAATATAACTTCTATGTGAATGTGAACAACCATAACTCATTACATTGTCTTCCTTGTCCAACGTCAACTAATTGATATAGAATATTTGATGGGGGCTCACAATCATAAAAGATGTCCAAGATAGTATATTTATATGTGAGACCTCTCTTCCCTTACTACTTTTTCATGGATTGCACCAATGACCAATGCTATGTTTGTCAACCTCCAACAAATTTTATCAACTATACTTCTTTTATGTGAAGTCATTACTCCACATGGGAGTAGCATATGATCTTTTATTCTTTTATTTTTCATTACTAAGATTGAAACAAGAAAGCAAATCAAAACTCAAACTACTCTTTATTATATATCTCGCACACGATTACGTAGATAGATAGATCACTAAGCAAACACTCAAAAATAGATCATACTAAACTTTATTCTCCTAAATCACGAAATAACTAAGGATCGAACTAAGATAGGTAATCATGATAAAAGTGGTGGTGATATGATACCGGGGGCACCTCCCCCAAGCTTGGCACAAGCCAAGGGGAGTGCCCATACCTGTGTACTCAAGTCTCCTTCTTTGATGATGGTGGTGATGATGAAGTAGTAGGATTGCCCTTCACAATGCTCATGAGTATTCCCCTCAAACTCTGAATTTCCCGGAGCACATGACGAATTAACTCAGTATTCTTTTCCATCTCAGCCATGATATGTTTATTCACCGGTCCTCAAGAGTTTGTTCCTACATTTCTTTCTCTTGGGAGAGATATGTCCCAATTGGACGGTATGTGCATACAAGGAGTATTTTCAACCCCATAGTTGTGAACCAAATTATGAAAATTGTTCTGATGTAACCTATGTAAGGGCCTCCTAGGGGGAAGTCCTTCTTGTACTTCTTGGCCTTCATGGTTGCTTGTAGTCCTTATTGCTTGATGGGGATTTGGGATAGTGGAGATGCCTGTCAGAGTGCCTCTCTCCGAAGCCGGAGGGTGGACCTCAAGCGAATCTCCTTCTTCTTCCTCCATAGTGACTTCCTCGGCCTCCTCCCTCCTGAGTTCCATCTGCATCAACCAAGCATCGTCTTCCATGTTGTTGGAGGAGGAGGAATACATGATGCCCAACTTTGAAAATCTGGAAGAAAACAACACGAAACAAGAAAAGAAGGTATCTCTGCGATACGGTGGTCAAAACCTCGGGAAGTATATATAATGATTTTTTTTTCATGCAGGACAAGTAACATAGAAGAAAAACGGAGCCAGGAAAGTCCACGAGGGGGCCACAAGCCTGGGGGCGCGCCCAGGGGTGGCCCGCACCCCTAAGCTTGTCGCTCCCTCATGCACTCCTTGGACTGTTTATTATTTTCCTAATTTTTTAAATATTTCAAAAGGGACAAAAAGTACTTTTATGGAACTTTTGGAGTCGGTTTACTTACCGTACCACATACCTACCCCTTTTTCAGGGCTCTGGAGCGTTCCGAAAGGTCTCTCTTATGTGTTCCTCCGGTTTCATAGTTTGGATAATATTAGTTTCAACATTAATGGGTGTACCTGAGATATAATGTTTAATTCTTTGCCCATTAACTACCTTCGGATTAGTGCCTTCGGTGTTTTTTATCTTGATGGCTCCGGAACGATAAACTTCTTCAACGATATATGGTCCTTCCCATTTGGAGAGAAGCTTTCCTGCAAGAATCTTAAAGGAGAGCTGTATAATAAAACTTCATCTGCTATTTTGAATTCCTGTCTTTGGATTATTTTATCACACCATCTTTTAACTTTTTCCTTAAATAACTCAGCATTTTCATAAGCCTGTGTCCTCCATTCTCCAGAGAACTAATATCAAATAACCTCTTTTCACCGGCAAGTTTGAAATCATAGTTAACTTCTTTGATTGCCCAATATGCTTTATGTTCTAACTCAAGAGGTAAATGACATGCTTTTCCATATATCATTTTATAAGGGGACATACCCATAGGATTTTTATAAGCAGTTCTATATGCCCATAATGCATCATCAAGTTTCTTAGACCAATTCTTTCTAGATCTATTGACGGTCTTTTGTAAAATTAATTTTAATTCTCTATTGCTCAATTCAACTTGACCACTAGACCGAGGATGATAAGGTGATGCAATTCTATGGTTGACATCATATTTAGCAAGGAGTTTATGGAAAGCACCATGAATAAAATGTTAACCACCATCAGTCATTAAATATCTAGGGACTCCAAACCTCAGGAAAATGACTTCTTTAAGCATTTTAATAGATGTGTTGTGATCAGCACTACTAGTTGGAATAGATGGGTCTTGATAACCCACAAGTATAGGGGATCGCACCAGTTTTCGAGGGTAGAGTATTCAACCCAAATTTATTGATTCGACACAAGGGGAGCCAAAGAATATTCTCAAGTATTAGCAGCTGAGTTGTCAATTCAACCACACCTGAAAGACTTAATATCTGCAGCAAAGTATTTAGTAGCAAAGTAGTATGGAAGTAATGGTAACGGTGGCAAAAGTAACAGTAGCAGTTTTGTAGCAATTGTAACAGTGGCAACGGCAAAGTAACGTAGCAATGATCAATATGTGAAAAGCTCGTAGGCAATGGATCAATGATGGATAATTATGTCGGATGGCATTCATCATGCAACAATTATAACCTAGGGTGACACAGAACTAGCTCCAATTCATCAATATAATATAGGAATGTATTCCGAATATAGTCATACGTGCTTATGGAAAAGAACTTGCATGACATCTTTTGTCCTACCCTCCCGTGGCAGCGGGGTCCTAATGGAAACTAAGAGATATTAAGGCCTCCTTTTAATAGAGTACCGGACCAAAGCATTAGCACTTAGTGAATATATGAACTCCTCAAACTACGGTAATCACCGGAAAGAATCCCAATTATTGTCACCTTGGGGTATGCGGATCATAACACGTAATAGGTGTCTACAACCTGCAAGATAGGATTAAGAACACATATATATTCATGAAAACATAATAGGTTCAGATCTGAAATCATGGCACTCGGGCCCTAGTGACAAGCATTAAGCATAGCAAAGTCATAGCAACATCAATCTCAGAACATAGTGGATACTAGGGATCAAACCCTAACAAAACTAACTCGATTACATGATAAATCTCATCCAACCCATCACCGTCCAGCAAGCCTACGATGGAATTACTCACGCACGGCGGTGAGCATCATGAAATTGGTGATGGAGGATGGTTGATGATGACGACGGCGATGATTTCCCCTCTCCGGAGCCCAGAACGGACTCCAGATCTGCCCTCCCGATGAAGAACAGGAGGTGGCGGCGGCTCCGTATCGTAAAACGCGATGAATTCTTCTCTCTGATTTTTTTCTCCCTGAACGTGAATATATAGAGTTGGAGTTGAGGTCGGTGGAGGTCCAGGGGACCCACAAGGCAGGGGGTGCGCCCTCCACCCTTGTGGTCAGCCGGTGGGTCCCCTCTGGTTGATTCTTTCGCCAATATTTTTTATTTATTCCAAAAATATTCTCCGTGAAGTTTCAGGTCATTCCGAGAACTTTTATTTCTGCACAAAAATAACACCAAGGCAATTATGTTGAAAACAGCGTCAGTCCGGGTTAGTTCCATTCAAATCATGCAGATTAGAGTCCAAAACAAGGGCAAAAGAGTTTGGAAAAGTAGATACGATGGAGACGTATCAATGGGTTCGAACACGAGGAGGCCAGGAGGCGCGGCGTCCGCGACATGCGACATGGCTCCCCGCCGCCGCCCCTCATCGTGCGCGACGAGGACCAGGAGGCGGAGGCCTCTTACTAGGCGGCGCTGGCGGCTGCCGTCTGTGAAATCGAGGAGGAGAAGCGGTGTAAGGAGGAGGAGGAGGCGTACCAGGCTCGCATGGCGGAGGCCATGGAGCTCTCCGCGGTCGGTGACTGCGTCGTGTCGCCGTCCCCCGTCAAGGGTGAGCCGGCTCCGACCCCCATCGATTGCTACTCATGGACCATGGTGGTGCGCGAGTGGGTCAGCGCGCCACCGATCTGGTTGGGGGTGACGCCGGCTCAGGAGGAGCGGTACCTCGAGCAATGGCGACAGCAAAGGCTGGCCAAGGAGCACCACGAGGACGCCTAGGGCAGCACACCTCCTCGTAGTTTTAGTTTTATTTAATGTTTTAATTAATGTAAAAGTGGACTCGTGGACTCTCGCCAGCCTTTGTGGCCGGCATTAATGTTTAATTAACGTTTTTAATTTTTTAAATGTTTGCGGTAATTTTTTTCGCGCGACCTTAAAAGTTGGCCGGGCCAGCGTTGGACGCAAGTGCCGACCCAAATGCGAAAGTGGACATGTGCATCCGTCTGGCCGACCCAAATGGACAAAAAGCGGACAAAATCTTCGTTCGTTTGGGTGGGCGCGTTGGAGTTGCTCTTAGTCTCTACTCCTAATGGAGCAGTTGGTAAGCTCGCATCCACGGTTTTTTTTCGTCCCCTTCCCCCACCCCACTGGCTTATTTTTGCGTCACCCTCTCACACAACAAAAAAAATCTGAACGGATCAGAACTTTCCATGCTGGCGTAAGTTATTTAGTAATGTCTTTATGTGAAAGAATCAATCACGATCAATCTCTAAAGATCAAATCTTAATTAACTAACCTTACCTTAAATCGTTCAATCACATTAATTAGGAAACAAATAATCAATTTTAAGAAAAATCGCTCAATCACATTAATTAGGAAACAAATAACCGATTTAAAAAAAATTAACGTGTAAATCATAACAAAGAAATCTCATTATTAAAGCATTTTATGTACCTACTTAATTTTTTTCTCTACCCCTAATGTAGCACTTGTAGCCTGCTACGGTTTATTTTCGTTCGATTTTTCTTCGTTCCACCTCCCACCTTCGTCTTATTTTTTTCGTCCCTCCTCCCTCCTCCCACTGTCCATTACTCCCTCGCTTTTACCTCTCACTTCACGAAAGAAAACCCCTCACAGTTAAAAAAATCGGACCAACGAGGCCCCTCACACGTAATCCCGTCCCACGCAGCGAACAAATCGGGCGAATGAGGCTCCCTCGCATGCAACGAAAAAAAATCGAACGAGGACCCCAACCCCCGACCTACCTCTCCCAACTCCCAAGCCCTCCCTCCCTACGCTGCCGCCCCTACGGATCAGCCGGCCACCACAACCTCCCTCCCCAGCCCGCCACCACGGCGCCACCACCTCTTCCCCCCGCAGCCATGTACATCGGGAGGCGACCACGCGCCTAGCCTAGGTGGGTCTCGGCCTCCCTCCCCCCTTCGTCCAAGGCCAGGAGCTCCCCCCCCCCCGACCGATCTGACGGATCAAGGCGGTGGCGACGGTCGCACCGCTCCCCTGCAGGTCAAGCAAACCTACCCCCTCTCCTGCATCAGCGACGCCTGCAGACCCACCCTCCGCTCACCCTCACACCGGGCTCTCCACGTGCATGTCCTTCTCTGAGGCGGCCCTCATCTCTCTCTACCTTCGCGAGGAGAACCACCCTGGCTTGCCCCCTGACCGTCAATGTCCAGATCAAGGTCTCCGTAGCAGGAACAAGGTTTGTTGTCATCGGATCCATGAAGATTTGACGCCTTTCTCGCGCTGATGCTGGTTCATCGGCCAGATCCCACCGTAGAGGAGGAGGTTCATGGCGGAGGGCTGCACGGAGGAGAGGGACGACCTTGCAGGCACCGCGTCATGCGACTGGCCCTTGTTACGCCATGGCCAGCGACCCCGGCAACGCGTGCAAGGCCACCAGCGCTAAAAGCAGCACCCAAGGACTGACACCTCGCTAGTGAGATCATCTTTAACCTCTTCTCTTGATTGTCTTCCACGCACTCGCCCATATGTTCTAATCAGTAACTTGCGCCGCCGCCATTGATGTTGTCGTCTTCCTTGCAGCGATCGTCGGTGCCCAGTCGCACACCAAAGTCGGCAACTTTGACAATCCAGTCAATGCACTGATGGATGGATCGTGCAGGTTGCTCTGCAGGTTGGTCTGAAGACACTGGTAGAATTGCACCTGCAAGCTCTAAACATTCATGTCATCTTTTCAGATCATCAGGTGATTAGCCCGCTGCTTAGAATAGGACACAACGGAGGCTTATCAGCATGTGTGCGTCTGACAACCCATTGCAGCTCTGCTTGGTCGATGTGGACTATTCTTTCCTCAACATAAGACAAATTCAATTGTCTTCGTGGGAAATTAATTGCACAATTATTTCAGACAAGGTTCGTAGTACATTTATTCCTACATCTGCCCAACTAGGTCCATTGATGATATTGATATTCATAAATTAGCAACGACAACAAAAGTACCTTTAAGTGTTTGACCCCGACAGAGATCTCATTGATATTGCGGTGTTCAATGTTCAGTATGGGAGGAGTATTATCTTCTACAGATGAGGTGGTAAAGGTACTCCCAACGAATCAGCAGAAGATTGCACCATGAAGATGCCGCAAAATCAACTTCAAAATATGCATGCACACAGAATTCAGCAAGCCAACCTACAATGATTCTCCATGTTGCAAAGGTACTCCCAAGCCAACCTACAACAATTCTCCATGTTGTTTTGAATATGCATGCACATAGAATTAAGCAAGTTGACTCCAACTACCGATTTTTCAGAATAATTGTGAGGGCATCCTCTCATCTCCTTGCTGATCTTGTCTGAATAATTGTTGCATCTGTATAACTACAACCTTGGTATGCAGAACTGAACACCAGATGAGATGTTTTGATTTTTTATTTCTACTTCACGTCATGCACAAAAAAGTGCGCCTAATTTCTTCATATTTCCCAAGGTCTTTCATATTACTCATGTCAATCCTGAGGCTTTGTGTCTTAAGTTAATGATAAAAATATTGGTAACTTTGCCATAATAAGTAAGAGACTCGTGTCTTTTTCTAGCTTGAGATTGAGGATGTCGGATACATTTTTGTCATAGGATGCATTCTTGTCACAACAGCAAGATGCCAGAATTTTAAACGGTACTCCTCCCGCTTGATCGTGGGAACAAGAATTTTGGTAACAATCCTGTCAATGCGCTGATGGATAGATCGTGCAGGTCCTGTTGAGGCCTCGCGCCAAGCGGAAGAGTGGGATGAGGACACTTGGCAAGGATGCGGCAGCTCATGGTTAACCGTGCACATTGGCCAGGAGTGTGTTAACTTTTTGGGCTTGAAATTAACTATTTAACCAGGGTACGTGATGTATTTACTAATGTGGATTTCTGTTGTTCATTTGCAGCGGTATTGGGCTGAATGGGGAATCTATTGTGCATCTAATTTATAGAACTGGGGGCATATCAATTTTGGCTCATCCGTAGACAATTCAACAATCATTTAATGTGATAAAAGGATATGAAAGGTGATGGTCTGCATGCCATTGAGGTCTTATTTCTGGCAAATTACTAGGCAAATTACAGTTTGATTGATTTCCAGTTTGATTGATTTTATTTCTAGGAAAATTACAAATGGATTAGAGCTCTCTCAAAGCTGCAATCAGAAGTTCTCGCCAATGGTTTGATTGCTTTTCATTTATCTTTATAGGCTATGAGGTCTGATTGTGCTTCCAGATTGGAATTGTTGGAAAGCTTAGGTTTCTTGATCTAGCTAACAAACCAAGCAGTCTATTTCACAGCAAGACAATGGCATATCTATATGTACCTTGAGCGTTACATTTTCTAGCAGCGAGATAATAGCATATCTATATGCACCTTGAGAATTGCATTTTCTACTAGCGCTTGTACTACTATTACTACTGGACTGATATAAAGTCAGCGAGTTCAAAATTTTCATGTTTAGTTTTGACTGATGTTATGGTTCTTCATTGAGTTTTGTTCCAGGTTTTTATCTAGATCCTTGAGATGCTATTCATATTGGCCTGAATGCGGTTGAATTCTGAATCATAAAGAAGCTAGGAGATTTGTCTTCCACGTAGTGGTGCTGATGCTTATGATTTTCTTCAAAAAACATATGATGATATTGAGATGACAAGGGTAGTCACCTGCTGCGACTAAACGTTCATTTTCATACTTATGATGACATTGTTCGGATGATTGCCCTTGTACTATTCTTTTTAGTAGGTACTAAAATATCTTTGTTGTACGAAAATCTGATTTCTACTAAAACTTTGTCAAGAAGCTCATTTTTCTTGTACTAAAATTTGCATTTTTGTACTGATTACTGAAATGTACCTTGTTACTAAAATTTCATAGGAAGGAGGTCAATGGAGCAAAAGGCACAAGAAGGAAGGAGCAGCGACACAGGGACGACATTGTCGGCAGCGCCTTTGGAAGGATTCGCTCTAGAGAAGTTACGGTAGTCGGCCATCGCGCTGGGGAAGGCGGGAGGATGTCGTTCGAAACGCCTGGGTCTAGAGGAGTGTGTCCAGGTGGACAGGTGGTGGCCGAGGATGGCCACGAGCAGTTGGGTTGGGCATTTGTCAACGCGATGGCGTCGTTGCTCAAGGTACCAACACCCTTGTTTTGACCCAACATTTCTCGGCTAGCTGTACATGGTCGGGACTGTTTCGTGCATCTGGGCGACGGCTCATGCCATCCACTTTCAAAGCAACAAGGTAGCCATCCATGTCATTGTCGCTTGCCGTCAGTTTTTTTGGGTTCCATACTTTATGTGGTGTTCCCTTATGCATGAATCATTTTCAATATGGACGGGAGTCTAAAAAATGTTGTAAGGTTATCGCCATTTTTTTTAAACTACAAAAGTCTGAAGATTAGAAGCACGATCTTTTATTTTCATGTTGCTCTACCTCTGTAGTGTCAAATCACAGGAACTTTTATCACATATGTTCATGCGCAGTATGCTAATTTCTCCTTGATGGCAAATAATCCGAACAAAAAATTCGGAAGTAATGGAGGTCTCGCGAAACTAAGGGGGGAAATTGTGGGAGTGGACGCACATCATGTAGGCGAGACGGCATAGTTGTGGTCGTAGTGGCCATGATCACTAATTACTTCTACATTGATATTATTGTTTGTAGACTTGAAAGGAGAAAATAATGGCAAAAGGTCTCTCAAAATTCATAGTATGGGTGTAGAAGGTTTGGGGATTTTGAGCCGGATGGGACATTAATGATTGCGGCTGGCTTGGATAGGGAAGGTAGAGATAGTAAGTGAAGAGGAGCAGGAGAACGAAGACGAAGAAGAATAGTGGTTTATAGGCAGAAAAAATCAAGAATGCTGCTTAATGTGCATGAGGATCCAAACAATGTATGTTTGACACGATTAAAGTTGACTCATGTCGAGCCTCAGGGTGGTGGTGGAGCGGTCATGGCGGACGGTTGGCTGCGGCCGCCGTGTAGTTGTGGAGCGGGTCCTGGGAGAGAGGTGGTCGACGAGCCTGTGCCGAAAGAAAAATGCTGCCGGTAGGCAAGGTAGGGTGGATGGTGGCCATTACGGTGTTTTTGAGTGAGCGAGACGTCCGCCATCGCGCAACCAAAGAAGTCGAAGCCTAGGTCAAGGTTGGCCACCGTGGTTGGCGTGAAAGTGGACGGACCCGAAGGCCAGTGAGGAAGACATTTTTATTATACTTGCTCAAATATCGTGCGAATGAAACTAAAGACAACATTTCTAATATTGTGCGAGAATTTCTTAAACGCATCAAATAGATATTAATTTGTAACGGATTTTTAGTTGAATCATCGCTCTATATGTATGCATTGTCAAATTGCCTTTTGTTAACGTGAAGTGGACTTAAATTATTACTCGATTATGCCCGTGCTATCTTTTTTTTTCTACATGTAAAATATAACATGCATTATGTTTACATAATTCCAGCAAAATATTTCAAAAGCCCATGGTAACACACGGCATCTACTTCTCCTATAAAAGCAAGAGAGGCGGAGATCCAGACAGTCTGCACGTATACCTCCTCATATCCTATGTCCCAGATTGTTTTCATGTTTAGCATCAAGCCACTAATCACGTCTTTCCGCTAAACAAAACGACCCGACGCCCTCACCTACGCCGTAACCTCCCCTGCCTCTTCTCCGCCTCGCCTCTGAGCCCCCACCTCGCCCCAACCGCCACGCCGCCTGTCCTCGCCGCCGCCGCCTCCGCCTCCGCCTCGCCTCTGCGCCCCACCTCGCCCCAACCGCCACGCCGCCTGTCCTCGCCGCCGCTGCCTCCGGCGCTAGGGACTTACGCACGCGCGCCGGCCGCTGGCGAACGGAGCTCTTCGAGCGGGCGACGCGGCGAAGCGCGAGGGACCTGACGCCACTGCCGCCTCCGGCGCTGGGGACTTACGTACGCGGGCCGGGCGCTGGCGAGCGTCGCCGCACCTGAGACCGTAGCGCGCTGCCCAACGTGGAACACCAGTCTCTCTCCCAACAGGCTGCTCCATCCATCGGTACCTACCCACCATGGCATCTCTTTCCCTCTCAATCGATTCTTCTGTTCTTTGTTTTTCAACCGGAGCAAACTTCATCGCACTCTGCTTGTCAGGATACGTACAATTACTTTCTTCCTTTATTTTGTCAGCATCCAATGCTACAGAGAGATTCTGCAGCGAAGAAGCAACTTAGCCTCTAATTTTTATCAATTATCCTGACCATGTTCAACAAATACAATTTTTAGAGCATCCATATTGTACGCTGCAGATGGCAACATAATAGAAAACAAAAAGATATCCAGAATTTGGCATGAGATTGTGCCTGCACAATAACAAGACTGGCCACCCATTACCCTGTTTCTCTGCAATTAATACTTATCATTTAGGTCCTGACAAAAGGCATATTGGGATTCAGTTATTGGTGCTTCAAGACTATATCCACAATTTATTCATGTTACATCATGAATGAATTCCTGGAATTCCAGAGCACATATTCTGCCCTGCCTACCAGATCTTCACAACTGTCTACGCCCTTCTATATATTGTTTAACGTTTCTAATTATATCATCTTACTATTCTTAGCACTGCATTGATAAGCACCCCATTCTTTGAAAATGTTGAGTTTTATCTTATTTTTGGTTTTGATACCAGCACCATTTTGGGTCATCTTTCCTGAAATGGCTAGGTTGGCTGGTGCAACACCAGTCATCCTCACGACAAGCATATCAGACAATTTCCTGCTAAAGCCAGAGTCACTTGGCTCAATGATCACTGAAAAATCAAGGCTCTTGATTCTATGCTCTCCATCTAATCCAACAGGCTCTGTGTATCCTAGGGAACTGCTTGAGGAGATTGCTGCTATAGTCCTAGGCTCCTGGTCTGCACTTTGACCTTTTGCATGTTATTCATATTATTCGAGATCTTTTGCGTCAGAAGTTCATCACTATTGTTGATGCATCGTGCTTTTAACGATTTTTGCAGGTTCTATCTGATGAGATCTATGAGCATATTATCTATCATCCTGCTAACATGCACAAGCTTTGCTGCATTACCTGGAATGTATGACAGAACATTAACCCTAAATGAGATTTCTAAGGTAACACGGTTGTTTTAATTTTATTCTCTCTTTGTTATGATGAATGCAATAAATATCAATTTTGTGGAACATAATCCACATTTTATTAGATCAAGTATTAGTCAGTACATGGATTTGGGTAATCAAAATATGCCCCTTGCATGAAGAAGACGAGTGAGTATGAATTTAGGTGTTCTTTCAAGTAAGACTTGATAACAAAGTATTTGATGCCATTTATTACCTTAATCCTATAATAAGACAGTCTTATTTTCTGGTCGTGGAATGAGATCTTGCACCGCTTATACAGGATATCTTGCAAGCCTTGCAATTTTTATTGACATGTTTTATAAGTGGTTGGAATTTTTACTAACATATTCTAAAGATATCCAGATTGCACTCTTGTTGCCTCTTGATTTTATATGTTTAGAGTAATGCCCACCCATCATGTTAAAGGAATTTCTCTTGTGCTAAATCAATCCCAAATAAATGTTACCAGTCTGATTATGTTCTTTTAAGTTTCTTCCGAATATGATTGTTATCCCCATTTCTAGACTGTTGACACTCTGCCCTATTCCATGTACAGTGGAAGACTTCCCTTTTTGATTGACTCTGGATCTAAAGAAGTACTAAGCATGTAGAGGAACTGGTGGTCCACCTTGCTGCTACAAATGGACAGCCTGATTTTATCCATGTGTTGGACTAGATGATATTTGATGATTTGAGCCTTGCACCGGTAGGGTTTCCACAACACTAGGTACGATCTAAACAATGGCTGAAAATATTTATTGGAGCATTTGTTTCAAACAAATTTGTTGAAAGATATTTCAAATATTTTACTGAATGTGATATATTTTAGATAGTACTGCTTTAATGTGGCGTGGTACAGTTTGCCTTCTGTTATAAACTTCAAACACTTCTAAAAAATATGCAAGATAATTTTCCTTTCAGCTGGCAAATGGGTTAAATTCATGTATACATCAGCACTCGCTATCTCTGTGTTCTTGACATACAAAAACTATACGTGTCGGAACTCTTGAAGTAAAATACCATATTGTCTGCTCGATTGTTATTGTAGTTAACAAAATATTTAAAATTTAACGAAAATGTGCAACATCCAATAATATAGTAGGTATGAATTAACATTTATAGTGATTATCAACATTTATATTTTTCAAGACGTGCGCTGCACGTGCACATTTACTATCAGTTTAAGTTTTGAACTGCAGGGGCGTGAGACTTCAGCATGCTCTGTACATAAGCAGGGAGTTGAGGGGCAGAACTGAAGGTAGACTTGGGTGCAGTTATCCACTCCTTGCTTTCACTAGAACAGCATATTACGCTGTGAAAGCAAGATCATGCTGTACAGGCGTGCAGCTGTGAGAAATACAGTGGATGGCTCCGTCTGAGTTCTTTAGCCCTCATCTACAATTATGGGGTGGGGTGCATACTCCGCATATGATGATGGTTCAGCAGAGGCAGGCTTGCTCTGTATTACACAACTACGTCTCGTCAGTCAAGTGTCATTATGATGCAGGAGGCAGAGGCTTCAGAATCATCTTCAGAGTATGTGATATGAGGCCGCTGTGCAATAAAAGGGCCTGTATAGACGAACACAGTGGCCCAGATCATAAGCGCACATCAGAGCTGGCCTAGCAATGTCGGATGGCATCGGTTTTATTATTCCACAGATGTGGGTCATCGGCCATGACAAAAGATGGGATACCAAATGTTATGGATTCAAGATGGCAGCGTAAACTTTGGAATTTTGTGATTTGCGATCCAGTAGATTTTTGCCATGCGGAGGTCCAATGATTCTGGCTATATGCACTGGAGTTTAATCCATGTACGTGAACCAATTAGATATCTATCTATGTGAATTTGGAGATACATGTGTTTGAGAAGATTTCAGTGTGCCATTACCGGCCGTGTAGGTCCATCGTAATTCAATTGTTCTGATTTGTGTTCCCTTTTTTTTTACTTAACGAAGATGTATTTTCACTATTAAGTGTAATAATTAATAACTATTGGGTGTGTTCCGCAACGCAATACACAATGATTGGATTTTCCTTGGCATGAGGCGACATGCCTTTGAATTACTAAGTTTTATTTGGTTGTTTGTTTCATGTGTTAATTCTGTAATTGTACCAATGTCCATTCAAATGAAAATGCAGGGGACTACAATGTTGAACGTATGATTTTGGTAGTTCATTAATAAAATATAGGACATTGAAATGTAGGGGTTGAGGTTTACAGGTATGCTGGAGTTAAACACATTTTAGGTGAGGATCTTTATAGGTGAGTCCCTATACATAGATTGATGGGAGATACTCCCCCCCTTCCTAAATATTTGTCTTTTTAGAGATTCAAATGGACTACCACATACGGATGTATATAGACATATTTTAGAGTGTAGATTCACTCATTTTGCTCCGTATGTAGTCACTTGTTGAAATCTCTAGAAAGACAAATATTTAGAAACGGAGGAAGTATTTTTGGGGACTTGTTAGAGTTTCTCCGACTCCGGTTCATGATTCCTCGGAAATCCTCCTAACCATAACTTTTTATGACAAACAACATATTTTGTTACCATTTTAGTTATCTTTTTATCAATTTTTCTTTAGTGAAAGCAACTTCATCATAAAACCGAATTCTGCTTCGAGCACTCCCATGACGGCCACACGTCAAGAGCCGGTAAGGAGTTAGAGTTCACGAAGTACATGTTCGACCGTGACAACCCCCGAGCATGTGTCCCCGTACCTGATGATGGGAAGAGGATAGTAGAACACATATTAGTTGTTAGGGGGCGCAAGGATTTTGTGTCTCCTGTTACAACACACGAACACATGTGCTCGATTAAATATAAATAGTATTCAAGAGACATCTTTATATTTAAGAGACGTGCAACGCACGTGCACGTTTATTAGTTCTCCTAGTAATTGTAGAGATACTCTGAGTGACTGCACACACACGCACACACCCCGCCGCCGCCACCGCCACCGCCAAGACCTCAACCTTGCCTTAGTTTTAGACGCCGCCGCCGTAGTGCCCGGTCCCCCTCACGCGGCCAGCGACCATGTCGAGTGGCCTGGACATGTCCCTAGACGACCTCATCAAGCAATCCAAGTCCAGGCCCAAAGCCAACCCCGCCTTCTCTTCCGGGCCCACCCGCCGGGCGGCGCCGTCCGCCCGGACCATGCCCTACCCGCCGTCTGCTCCCAAGGTAAGCCGTCGCGTTCGCACTCCCTACCGGGCTTCAGGCCCCTCCTCCCTGCGCAAGAAGCCTAACTCCACCAGCTGATGCCCGCTCATCCAGGCCGCCACCGCCGACTCTCTGTACGGTGTCTACTCCGAGCACGTTGCCGCCATGGCAACCTCCCCGCCACCGCCGGCGGTGGCCGGGCCACAGGCACTCGAGACGGGCACGAAGCTGCACATCTCCAACCTCGACTCCAGCGTCACCGTCGAGGACGTCCAGGTGGTTGCTGTTCTTCTGTTGCTATTGCTCTTAAGATTCATGCCAATACCTTATTGTTGTTGGTTGACTGTAATGTCTTAGCTATATTTTTATTCTGGGGGAAAGCCATCATGGCAATATATTCATTAGTCAAAATAGTTCCCTCCAACAGGAGGATCATGTTGCCACAAGCTAACAAGATATCCAACTGCATGATTATCTAGTATATGCGTTGCCCTATTGGCTTCCGTCGGACAATTATCAAACTTAACTCTAGCGAAACCACGACATAAGAAGGTGCATTCTTCATAAACTGCTGCTGTTTGGCCTATTGAATTGCCGTCTGATCGCATGGTCTCCACAACCTCCAGGCAGTCGGACTGAACAACAATACGATTACATCCCATATCTCCTGCCAATAGCAAACCGTCCCGGAGAGCATGAGCCTCAGCCATAGGTGCAGCTTCTTGCTGCAATATCACTGTATAAGGTAACATGAACGTTGAGCACCACAAAGTCTTCTTGCAGCTTCTCCCTGCTGTGCCGAGTGATGCCACTCGGTTTCTTCCTTGATCTAGCATAGTTGAGGCACAGGGCCAGAATAGCTTGCGCGGACCGTGCCGGCACCTGTACTGATTCAATCATGGGCCACTTGCCTTCTCTCCCACCATGAGTACCAAGTTGTGATAGCTAGTAGCTTGCCCGTCTGATCTTTCGAATAAGCAAGGGCCGAGTCTGCCCCTTCATGTATCAAACTGTGAAAAACAAATATCCAATTCCTGTAATTGAAGATCTCCTGAAGTTATTTTCCAAAATTGATCTTAGGAGTGGGTATCACCAAATAAGGATGAAAGATGAGTATATTGCAAAGCTACATTTTCAACTTACATGGGCCGTTATGAATATATAGTAATGCCTTTTGGCCTTAATAATGCACCAGCAACCTTTCAATCCTTGATCAATTTTTTGCTGGCATCTTATCTTAGGAAATTTCTAGTAGTTTCCTTTGATGCTATACACATCTACAGCTCCTCAACGGCTGAGCACTTAAAACATTTAGCTGCTGTGTTTTCCATTCTCAGAAGCAAGAAACTATTTGCTAAATTCATTAAGTGTTCATTTGGACAAACTCAGGTGGAATACCCCTGTCATGTGGTTACTGCTGAAGGGATGTCAACTGATCTGTTAAAATTCAGGCTATGCAGAACTGGCCTGCTTAATGTCACTGAGTTGAGGAGCTTTCTAGCACTGACTGGGTATTAAAGGAGATTCATTCAGGTTGATCCTGGGTCATGTGATTGCCGCTGAAGGGGTGTCAACTGATCCAGTTAAAATTCAGGCTGTGCAAAACTGGCCTGCTCCCACTAATGTCACTGAGTTAAGGAGTTTCTGTAGCATCCCGGTATTGACACTATGCAGATCTAGCATCTTCCACTAGCCTCCGTATAATATCGATCCTAAGGTGCCCACCTTCAGTCCTTCACACAACGCACACGTTGGAAACGTGCACGCCGTGTGGCAGGATGGTCGGTGTCACAACACAAATAACGAAATAATCCACAACAACAACATATACATATACATATACATATACATATACAACAACTTCGAAGAGTCAAATTTAACGAATGAATACAACAACGGCCTTTCGTTCAAGATACAACTCATACAACAGAAGCGAGTAGACCTTAGACATGTAATAAGAATACTAATTGTCTTAAGAAGGCTTAAACTAAAGCAAAAGGCGTCCATATTGCTGCCCAGGCCGCTGTATGTGGGATAACCAACTAACGTCGTCCATCATCAAACCTGCTTCCTGAATCGTTGCCGGCTGGATTGGCAGCAATCCAGGTAAAAGAGTATGGGATAACCAGCTAACTCATCCATCATCAAACCTGCTTCCTGAATCGCTGTCGGCTGGATTGGCGGCAATCCACGTAAAAGTGTAAATTAAGCAAGGTGAGTAGTCAGCTGTACTCGCAAGACTTACCTGAGACCTACACTATTTATGCATTAGGTATCAAAGGGGGTAAGGTGTTTAGCGGCAGCAAGCACTAGCACCTATAGAGGCACGCTACATCTTGCGTCTATCAGGTACAAGGAATGAGAGCGTATAAGAACCAACTACGCTAATCGTGGTGCAACGCAACCCCACAGGCTGCACCCATACTGAGCTTCTATCCTATCGCCACACATCACAGAGCCTTGCATTCCCCTTTGGATCACCCACGAAGAAAATCCCCAAGGCACTTACTTGGCAACTTTTATTAATTATTTGAAGCTGTGCGACTCTATTAACTAACAATATTAAGGGTGGGCAAGTTTTAGAGATTACAAGTTGAAGTTGTGCTATGATCAAGTCGTCCATAACCGCGGACACGGCTATCTGAATAGATTTATCCCTGCAGGGTTGCACCAATTTACCCACACGCATGCCCGTCAAAACCACCTGCTGGCCCATTATAGGTATGAACCGGAAGATTTGAAACTGACACGGTGTTGCCCTAGGTATATCCAAGACCAGAAAGCCACCCGGCGAGTCGACACCCGAATCAAGTGTCCTACCGGCTCTCCGAGTCAGGACTCAACCGTGAATGGGAAACGGTCAGGATTGACTGTTGCCTCGAACTGAGGTCAGCCGTCTGCCTGTCCACAATTTGTGAACCACCAGGGGTTGTAGCCCCTAACTGTGGTCAACCATCCGAATGGAAGAAACGAAAGTAAAACCAGCGTGCGGCTCCTTGAAAAGTCTACAGTTTCGAGTACCCGTGGGAGGGGGGGGGGGGGGGGGGGGGGGTTATCACACTTCCCACATGTGGTTAGAGCGCTCATTCTTGAACCTAAGTGCCCAAGATCCTGGGTCCTAGGTCGGCTCAAGTGGAACAAAACACCATGCCCTCAACATGGTCTCCCAACATTACCTTCCTAACTTACTATCTCATATTGCACACATGGCATCATAATCCGGCTTGGCGTATCTGCTCACCAAAACGCCGGGGCAGTGGCGTACACTGGGTCGAAGCAGCCTTGCAGCAGCAGGAGAGTCATGTCCCACGCTGCAGAATCCATCTTCACTGCGGCACTGTTTGAGTCCATTGGGGAGACGGGGTGCTTTGAATTTGGTCGGCAACGATGGTCGCCGTTGGCGGCCCTGACCTATGTGGTTCTGGCATCGGCGATGGGGGCGCCCTGCGTCGTGTGTACCGTCTGAACGGGAGAGGTGGGCAGGATGGGTGGGGAAAGGCAGGACCAAGATTAGTGGCTTAACCGTGCAAGATTAGGGGTTGATCGGTGGGATTGGTGGCTTGCTGGCGCTCAACATTGGGAGACTATGGACCATTAGATAGCGTAATTAAATGGTTGAGATAGTTTGGGTCTGCCCCCTTTGGTTCTTTTATAGGGGTAGTAGATAAGGACATGATATTGGTGGTGGTTGATAGTTTTACTAAGTATGCTCACTTTATTCCCATGAAACATCCTACTACGTGAAAAGTGTAGCTAAAGCTTTCTCTCATAACATATTTACATTACTTGGCTTGCCAACTGTGATTGTGACTGATAGGCATGATATTTATTAGTCATCTTTGGCAGCAACTGTTGAAATCTTCGAGTGTAAGGCTCCACCTCAGCACATCCTATGACTTGTAACCTGATGGTCAAACCGAAAGAGTGAATCAGTGCTTGGAAACCTATTTAAGATGCATGAGCTTTCAACAGCGAAAGAAATGAATGAGCTGTGGCTCACCTTGGCAGAGTGGTGGTACAACACTACCTTCCATACTTCTCTGAAATCACACCATTCCAAGCTCTTTATGGATTGTCTCCTCCTATGGTTGCTGAATCTGCTCTTCTTGATTCTATATGTGAAGTGACACATTGCTTCAGAGCAGACAAGCAGCCTAGGAAATCATAAAGGGCAACTTACTGAAGGCACAACAAAGAATGAAGTGTTATGCTGATAGAAAAAGTGAAGACAAATCTTTTCAAACTTAGAACGTGGCATATCTCAAGCCGCAGCCCTATAGACACACATCACTGAGTTTACATAAGCATGTGAAATTACACTCAAGTTTTATGAACAAATTGGGAATACCACATACAAACTGCTCCTACCAGAAGGGTGTCAGCTGCACCCCACATTCCATGTCAGCCAGCTGAAGACACACCTTGGACCTCAGGTCATTCCCTCTCCT
The DNA here is from genome assembly GCA_011799875.1 of Thinopyrum elongatum. Lineage (NCBI taxonomy): Eukaryota > Viridiplantae > Streptophyta > Magnoliopsida > Poales > Poaceae > Thinopyrum > Thinopyrum elongatum. The sequence continues at coordinate 286,847,180 of CM022298.1, read as the reverse complement.
CATGTCCCATTAGTGAATGTTGATGGTGTAATACAGATGGAGCCTGAAACTGTGCTAGAGAGAAAGCTCATTCGCAGGCCACAGGTTGCAATCAGCATCCCAGTTGTTCGCTGGCTGATCAAATGGGCCAATCTACCGGTGGAAGCAGCAACATGGGAAGATTCGGCGTTTGTCCAGAAGGTTTTTCCATCTTTCCAGCCTTGAGGACAAGTACTGTCTCAGCTGGGGGGAATTGTCAGGCCCTGTTCTGAAGTTAACTGAAGATATCCACTTCTATTCGAATTGTCAGGCCCCGTTCTGAAGTTAACTGAAGATATCCACTTCTATTGTTCCCTTGCTTGGCAGCTTGTTTTTCACGTTGATCTTTGATCCATCGGCTGATGGCGCACGACACCGCTTCGCCAATGGGCCGCTTCCTTAACCGTTGATCGACCATCCGAAGCACCAAGCCCTTGGTGTCGCTGTTGATCGTCCGACAATGGCCCACTTGCTTTAATTCCTGTTGCTCTACTTTTCACTTGCTCCCGCACTGTAGTGGCTATAAAGCCCTCTCCTCGTTCATTTTTGGTTATGCTTTTGTAATTGGGTTAAACCCTAGCCGCCTGTGGCGTGCTGTACCTACCTTCTTCCTTTCCATGTAATAGAAACCCAGATCTGAGCAGCTTAATCCTGCTTGTTCTCTGAATTTCATACAAATTTTGAGTGTTGGAATAGTTCAGGTCTTGACCATATCTGTTAATAATTTTAGTGTGAATTGTTCCTTGAGAGACCATCTCTTAATCTCCATGATTATTGCTCCACAGATTTCATAATTCCATGCGACAGATTGAGCTCATGTACTCCCTCCAAACGAGTTCTGATCACCACGGAAGAATATGATCATGCTTTCCAGTCTTCGATAAATAATATATTTAAAATAGAGTATTACTATTCTGCAACCGGTTGCATAATACTTATTCTACACTAGTTTTGCACTGCCTTCCAATAACAATGTGTCCTGCCTTGACTCGATCTGTTGTACTGCCTCTACAGTCAGGTTATGGAAGTTGTAGAATAGTAAACCTATATATTTGAATATATAGTGGGTCACACAAAGATTGTACAAGCAGATTGATCACAAATGTAAAATTATATTTTTGCCAGTTTTACCATGGCATGTTTATATTGTGATAAACACTATGGGCCCAACTGCAACATGGATGTTATAAAAGTTGAGTCACTCTGAACCACTTAATGAAATCGTTGCACTTTGAACCATGCATACTTGTACCATTATGTAGCATTGAACCATGTTCGGTGTGACCACATAGGCCTGATTAGTTGCGAGTCAGTGCGATAATGTCCATTCTAAACATGGTCATTGTGAATTGTGATATATTTATACAAATATCATACTTCCAATTTATTTTTTATTTATTTTGTCCTTCAAAATAACCCAAGCCCCATAATACATGGCCCAAAGTGAAATTACTCATCATGAGAAGTAAAGAAGTATTATGAATTTGTGACCAAAGCGAACAACACGTAACTCTACATTTGTTTTAAGCACATAATTTAATTGTTATGTGATTGTAGCCGCTGGGCTTTGTTTTTTCTTTATCTTGTCAGGAACTCTTTTCAGAGATTGGTCAGCTCAAACGTTATTCTGTTAACTACGATAAGGATGGGAAATCTCAGGTAGATTGTTGAGCAATGTCTTCTCTAAGTATCATATATCATCTGTAGTTTCTACACCACTGATCTTTCTTTACTCTTTTCTTGTTAGGGAAGTGCGGAAGTTGTCTTTGCAAGAAAAGTAGATGCTTTGGATGCTATTGATAGATATAGTGGTGTTCTGCTTGATGGGAAACCAATGAAGATAGAGCTCATTGGAAATAAGACCGAGCCACACCGAACAGAACCTTTGATGTACAACGGCACATCTTCTAACTACAATGCACCTCCAAACAGGTTAGTCTTTTTAATTAGATTTCTTATGTATGGTTTAATCATTGTCAAAGAATGGGATATCCTTTTTGCTCATATAAGGACATTCTCTTACACTACACCTCTTGATGTTTTTCTAATCCTTTAAAGCAATCTGTCATTTTTAATGCATCAAATTGGTTAAGTTGTGTCCTGAACCTAACATCTGGCCAAATGGAAGAGTAGCAGAGTTTGGAAACGTAGAAATTTAGATTCCAGTACACTTGTTTATGTTTGTCAATGTTTTAAATTGTTTCGTTGGTAACACTTCTGATCATTATTCTCCGTGATCGTGTAGCCACAGTGAGTAGGTGCCCCTACTACTGCTGCTGCGTGATAGCATTCACAGAGTTAGGTTGTTCAGTTTAAATTATCTAATAATGTGGTGATGATTGCAATCTGTAATATAGGGCTTTTGTTTGTGAAGCAGCACAGGGTTGTTGAGGAGCAACTCCACCTTGCTGCTACAAAGTGTACAGCACAAGAGTTGAACTACTTCAACGTGCTGCGCTAGATATCGCTCTAGAGGCGAATGTAGGCCAATATGGCAGCTGGAGTTCAATCCAGAACTCCTAGAGCACAAGATCTACTCCAAGATCTTAGATAAAAACACCAAGTTCTATTATAGGTAGTGGGGTACATAGTCTGGTTACAAAGTAGAGGTGAGGACCTCTATTTATAGGGCTTTGGGAAGCCTTTACATACTTCTACTTATAGCTGGAACACTCTAGAGAAACATTATTTAAGATTTACCATTCTACTCATAGCTACTCACAATTAGAGGACTCTAAAAAACAGTAGGTACGGTAGAAAAGGAAAGAAATACTACACTAGAGTGGAAGCATCTAGAAGTAGCCAAACAAATCTGACATACGATTTTTTTCTTTTCTTTTTCCTCATCTAGTGTTCCTCATCAGTTTGCTGCCAAAAATGCGAAGCGAAATATTGTGTTATAGTTCAGCACGTTCTGACAATCAGGCACATTTTCCACTTGGTAGACGTTTCCAGCTTAAAACTGTTCATGTTTGTGCATGCAGCAACTCTGCCACCCTTCGGTGGAGGACTTAACGCTAACATAAAATGAGAAACTGAGAATGTTGCTGATAGGAGCTGGGATCCTACCAGGCCTAGCCCTCAGGTTGTAGGGGTGGAAGGGAGGATGGCGAGGTGATGGGCGCGAGCGGCGGCGCGTCGGCGCCGTGGTCGCGCGGGCGAGAAGGAGAGGGCGCAGGGAGCGGCTAGGGTTTAGGGTTCTGGCTCCTAAAGGGAGCCGGGCAATAGTTATGACTTATTGCTTAATTCCAAAACGAGTCCTTACAAGCGTTTATATAATCCTCGATGAGCTAATAAAAATAAAGATAAGTTGGGCCAAGCCCCTAACTAGTCGCGCCATTGGGCCTCCTCCGGCTATAAGTGACGCCGGTCATAACATCCCTCCCCGCCTGCGCAAACAGCTCGTCCTCGAGCTGGAAGTTTGGAAAATGCTGGCGGAACTCCTCGAGCTGCTCCCAAGTGGCGTCCTCCTCCGGAAGGCCTTGCCACTGGATCAACAAACGCCAAACGCCTCGACTCTGCTGGGCCTTCAACACCTTCTCTGGACCCGGAAGGAGACGTCCATCGGAGGTGGGAGGAAGCGCCGGCGCGGCCGCCGGCGGATCACCGCGGAAAGGCTTCAACAAGCCCACATGGAAGACGTCGTGGATGCGGGCGCCAGGCGGCAGCTGAAGGCGGTATGCGACCTTGCCGATGCGTTCCAACACTGGAAACGGTCCGGCGTAACGAGGGCCCAGCTTGCGCTTAGCGCGCGGGTCCAGTGATTGCGTGGTGCGGTGAAGGAGCCGCAGCCACACCCAGTCTCCCACCGCAAACTCCGCCTCGCGGTGGTGGGCGTCGTAGTATTTCTTGGACAGCTGCTGGGCTTGGAGAAGACGCTGGCGCACCTCGGCAAGGATCTCATCCCTGCTGCGGAGAAGGTCGCCTGCCGCCTCTGTCCGGGCCGTCCCGGGTTGAAACGGCAGGATGGGTGGTGGAGGACGGCCGTAGACCACCTCGAAGGGCGTGGCACGCAGGGCGGAGTGGTAGGAGGTGTTGTAGCAGTATTCCGCCCAAGCCAGCCAGTCCACCTAAGCACGTGGACGATCACCTGTAACACATCGTAAATACATAGCAATCACCTTGTTGACCACCTCAGATTGGCCGTCCGTCTTGGGGTGGAATGCCGTACTCAGGCGCAGTGTCACGCCCGCCATCCGAAAAAGATCGTGCCAGACATGACCAGTGAACACCGGGCCACGGTCGTTGACGATCGAAGAGGGAAACCCGTGGAGGCGGACGATGCCGTCGAAGAAGGCACGCACCACGGAGGCGGGGGTGTAGGGATGGCTGAGCGTGATGAAGTGCGCATACTTGGAGAAGCGGTCGACCACCGTAAGGATGACGGACTTGCCGCCCACCTTGGGGAGGCCCTCGATGAAGTCCATGGAGATGTCGGCCCAGACCTGAGAGGGCACCTCAAGGGGCTGTAGCAGCCCCGCCGGCTGCAGTGTCTTCGTCTTGTTGCGCTGGCACGTCACGCAAGACCGCACCCAGTCTTGCACCAGCGCACGGTCGCCGGGGATGTACAAATCTGCTCGGAGACGGTGGAGGGTCTTCTGCACGCCCTTGTGGCCGGCCGAGTGGGCCAGCAGCAGGGCCTGGTGACGGAGGTCGCCGTGATCCGACACGAAGAGCCGTCGCCCGTGCAGGAGCAGGCCATCGTCCAGGCGCCATGGCTCCTCCAGGTCGCCGGCCTCGAGGCGCTGACGGAGGTGCTGCGCGTCCTTGGCGGTCGCGGTGGCTCGGCGGATGTCGTCGATGAAGGCGAAGGAGGGCCCCGAGCGGATGCAGAGGACCGCCCCCGCGGTGTCGATGGCGTCCGTGTCGTGGTCGGCGTCGCGGCGGGACAGCGCGTCCGCCACGGTGTTGAGGCGACCCGGACGGTACTCGACGGTGAAGTCAAATCCGAAGAGCTTGCTGATCCACTGATGCCGCGGCACGGTGGAGAGGCGCTGGTCCAACAAGAACTTGAGGCTGTAGTGATCCGTGCGAATACGGAATGGCCGCCCCCAAGGATACGGCCGCCAGTGGCGCACAGCCTGCACCAAGCCGATGAGCTCCCTCTCGTAGGCCGCGAGCTTGTGATGGCGCGCGGCGAAGGGCGTGTTGAAGAACGCGAGCGGCCCGTCGCCCTGATGGAGGACGGCGCCAAACCCCACGCCCGAGGCGTCGCAGTCCACCATGAACAGCTTGTCGAAGTCAGGCATCTGGAGGATCGGCCCCGTAGTGAGCCTGCTTGAGTGTCTGGAACGCCTCGGTCGCCTCAGTATCCCAGGAGAAGGCGTCACGGCGCAGCAGGCGCGTGAGTGGAGCCGCGATGAGGCCGAACTCCCGGATGAACTTCCGGTAGTAGCCCGCGAGGCCCAGGAAGCCGCGGAGGGCCCGCGGCGAGTGCGGCGTTGGCCAGGCCGCGACCACCGCGACCTTGTCGGCATCCATAGCTACACCCTCCGCCGAGATGATGTGGCCGAGATAGGCGACGGATGTCGTGCCGAACGAGCACTTCGAGCGCTTGAGGTGCAGATGGTGCGCTCGAAGCTCGTTGAAGACGATGGCCACGTGCTGCAGGTGCTCCACCCACGATGAGCTGTAGATAAGAATGTCATCAAAGAAAACGAGCACAAACCGGCGCAAGTAGGGGCGGAGGACGACGTTCATCATGGCCTGGAATGTCGCCGGGGCATTGGAGAGGCCAAAGGGCATCACCAAGAACTCGAAGTGGTCGTGATGAGTGCGGAAGGCCGTCTTCGCGACATCGTCCGGGTGCATCCGCACCTGGTGATATCCCGAACGGAGGTCGAGCTTGGTGAAGAAGCGTGCCCCGTGTAGCTCGTCCAGGAGTTCATCCACGACGGGGATAGGAAATTTGTCCTTGGACGTCTTGGCGTTGAGAGCACGGTAGTCGATGCAGAAACGCCACGAACCATCGGCCTTGCGCACGAGGAGCACCGGCGCGGAGAACGGGGATGTCGAGATCCGGATGATTCCCTGGGCGAGCATGATCGCACACTGCCGCTCCAGCTCGTCCTTCTGCAGCTGGGGGTAGCGGTACGGCCGCACGACGACAGGAGCTGTGTCCGGCAGCAGGTGGATGCGGTGGTCGTAGGGCCGGACTGGCGGAAGGCCCTGTGGCTCGTTGAAGAGGTCACTATGCTGCTGCAACAGGCTAGCCAACAGGGGATGCTCGGCGTCGACGGCGGCCGTCGTCAGCTGGGGCTGGGGAGCCGTCGGGGAGGCGCCACCTACGCCCTCCCACCGGATGCGGCGACCCAGGCGCCAGAAAATCATCGTCATGGCGTCGAAGTCCCGTAGGATGGGACCCAGAGTCCATAAGAAGTCGACGCCGAGGATGAAGTCGAAGCAGCCCAAGTCAATGGCGACGCAGGTGACGGTGAAATGCTCGTCGCTGATGATGATGGGGACATGCCGAGCAATACCCTGGCAGTGGAGACGGTCACCGTTGGCCACGGTAACCCATAGCTGCTCCCCGCCGGTCGGCTGTAGCGCCAGGCGACGCATGGTGGCCTCGGGCAGGAAGTTATGGGTGGAGCCCGTATCCAGCAGTGCGAGGAACCGCTCTCCGTTGATCATCACCGGCAGCAACATAGTCTTCTTCGTCCGGATGCCCGCGAGTGCATGGAGGGAGACGACGAGGGTGTTTGCCTGGGCGGGCCCCGGAGGAACCTCGTCGACCAATGGGGCGACTAGGTCGCCGAGCCTGGCGGCGGCGGCGTCCTCCTCGATGTAGTTCGCGGCCTCCAAGTAGAACAAGCGCGGGCAAACGTGGCCCGGGACGTAGGGCTTGTCGCAGTTGTAGCACAGCCCCTGACGACGGCGCTCGAGCTGCTCGGCCGGGGTGAGCCGACGGAAGGGGAGCGTCGCGGCCGGAGTGTTGGGCGCCGCGGGGGCCTGGGCCGGACGCCCCGGCGCTGGTGGTGTCGGTGGCGGCCGGGAGGGCTGTCGGACGCCTCGGGACGGTGACGCCTGCTGCATGGCCACCGCGCGACGCTCGAAGGCGCGGGCATAGTACATGGCCGTCTGGAGGTCCTGTGGTCCCCGCATCTCCACGTCCACGCGGATATGATCCGGCAGACCGCCAACGAAGAGCTCGGCCCGCCGGCGGGCCATGATGCCGGGCGCGTGACACGCCAGGGCCTGGAAGCGGTCGGCGAAGTCTTGCACCGTAGAAGTGAAAGGTAGGCGCCCAAGCTCTGCCAGCCGGCTCTCGCGTATCGGCGGCCCGAAGCGTAATAGGCAAAGCTCGCGGAAACGCTCCCATGGGGGCATGCCGCCCTCGTCTTGCTCGAGGGCGTAATACCACGTCTGTGCGGCGCCCCGGAGGTGATAGGAGGCGATCCAGGTGCGGTCGGACGCGAGCGTGCGTTGCCCCCTGAAAAACTGGTCGCACTGATTGAGCCAATTCAGGGGGTCCACGGTGCCGTCGTAGGTGGCGAACTCGAGCTTGTAGAAGCGCGGCGGGGTCTGGCCGTGGACGACGGAGGGGTACGCCTCGTCGGCGCGGAGCAACGAGGACGACGGCGCCGAGTAGGCGAGCATCAGGGTGCCGCCCTGGAACAGGGGCCCGTTAACGCCGGCGAAGGGCCCCGAGGACCCGCCAAACTGCGGTGGCGGCACGTGCGGCCCGCCCGAGGCCGTCGTGTAAACCGGCTCGAGGGACTCGGCGAGCCAAGCCGGTAACGGTGACGGGGGAAACCGGACTTGGTGTATGGGCACCCCTGGGGCCGTCGTCGGGATGCCCGGGGCCGCGGTCGCCGGTGGCGGCGGCTGCAGCTGTTGCTGCTGCTGCATGGTGGAGGCGACGGGGTTCGCGGGTGGCGGTTGCCACGGCAGTTGCTGTATGGCGGGGGCGACGGGGGTCGCCGAGGGTGGCGGCTGCCACGGCGGCGGGGCGGTGGCGAAGGGCACAGGCGGCTGCGGCCCATAGGGACTCGGGAGGAACGTGCGGATGCACACGACCGCCTGGGTGAGATCCCGGAGGGCAGCCGTCATCTCCTCCGGGGTGAAGACGACGGGGGTGGCGATCGGCGGCGTCCAGGCGGCGGAGGACATTGGTCCCGACAAGGATGGCGCGCCAGCCGCGGAGGTCGCCGGCGGCGTGGTGGTGGTCGGCGACGGGAGGGTGGCGGTGGGAAGAGGTGTGGACATGATCGATCCCGAGACAACTGATACCAGATTGATAGAGCTGGGATCCTACCAGGCCTAGCCCTCAGGTTGTAGGGGTGAAAGGGAGGATGGCGAGGTGATGGGCGCGAGCGTCGGCGCGTCGGCGCCGTGGTCGCGCAGGCGAGAAGGAGAGGGCGCAGGGGGCGGCTAGGGTTTAGTGTTCCGGCTCCGGGCAATAGTTATGACTTATTGCTTAATTCCAAAACGAGTCCTTGCAAGCGTTTATATAATCCTCGATGAGCTAATAAAAATAAAGATAAGTTGGGCCAAGCCCCTAACTAGTCGCGCCATTGGGCCTCCTCCGGTGTCGGTGTACTAGAATAGGGGTACCCTAGTACCCCGTACTTGTGCACGGGCAGTAGTAGCATCCCGCGGCCAGGCTTGCGGGAGGACAGCCAGAGAGAAGCTCAAGGTTATTAAGCCACTCAAGAACAAAGTATACAAAGCAAGAGTTAAGGCCCCGGCAAGAGGAGCTTGCCGGGAGGGACAGCTGAGGCCCAGCCTGGGCATTGCTGTAGCAGAGTACTTGCCGCGGCAAGGTACTTGCCCCGGCAAGTCATTGGCTGCGGCAAGGTATTGGCTGCGGCAAGGTATTGGCTGCGGCAAGATAGCGGCTGCGGCAAGGTACTTGCCCCGGCAAGTTACCTTGCGCGGCAAACTATGGGTTGCGGCAAGCTGTCAGGTGCGGCAAGGTCTTGCCGCGGCAAGCGTTACTGTACCACTGTGCTACTGTGCTGCTCCGGTGCCTCTGCCAGCATGGCGCTCTGGGTCCTTCCAAGCGTGCGTGGCAGGGCACTGTGTAGACGGCGGTGCACTGTAGCTAGCGGTGCAGGAGCAGGTGGGATAGGCTTTTCCCACGTCCAAGACGTCCGGGTACATGTATGTGGACAGCAAAGGCATGGGCATTTAATGCCCTTGTCCCCTGCCGTCAGTGGTAGGTAGGACATGTCATCCTGGTAATAGTGGCCTTACTGTAGCAACTTTCCACCTCTACCTTTACTGTTTGCCACCTGTTGGTGACCCCTTTGTGCGTATAAAAGGAGGCCCATAGGCAACGTGGAAAGGGAGAGGAACGAGGGAGATGGAGGACTCCAGTATTGTACGCAGCTACTCGGTACTGTAGCGCTCCTGGAGCTAGAACAATCGTACAGATAAGAACACAAAGCAGGAGTAGGGTTTTACGCATCCGTGCGGCCTGAACCTGGGTAAATCTCTCTCGTGCACTGTCGCGTTCTTCGCTAGATTTGCTCTTCGTGTGACCGTCTCTCCCTGCCGAACGTAAAGGGGTCCTTCCCTGGGTCCCATAGGTGATCGCGGATTCGTCCCCGACATCCGGCTATAAGTGACGCCGGTCATAACAGTTGCGGTATATCTTAGGTGCACTGCGGAGATACGAAAAGGTAAAATAAAGAACATAAGTTTGCTGCCACTCTTCGGTGGAGGACTTATCGATAACATAAAATGAGAAACTGAGGATGTGAGGTACTCCCTCCATCCCAACATGACTTGATACATCCGTATCTAGACAAATCTAAGACAAGAATTTTGGGACGAAGGGAGTATATCTTAGGTTCACCGCGGAGATACGAAAAGGTAAAATAAAGGATATAAGTTTGCTGCTTTGAATATCAATGATTAGATGCTGCTAGAAATTAGATGCTGCTGGAAGTGAGGCATGCGCTTGAGTGGTCCAGGCCAGGAGTGGACTTGGGTGTTGGATGCTTGGTCGGTGGTCCCGGGAGATGGTGCGGTGCTTCTGCAGCAGTGGGATCGAATGTCGGGACAGTGGAGACGGTGACAGTACGAAGCAATCAATGGCTTGATGCTGATTGAGTGGTGGTCTGTGTCGACTTGGCTGGTGTGACTCTTGGAGTTGATTTGGCGTGTCTGTCGGGATGGCTATTGGGGGCCGCTGGCGATTGTCTGGCGTTGCTTGGGTTATGAGGCAGTCAGGTCATGCGGCTGTGCGGCCTACTTGTAGGTGGAGTATGGCGGGGCAGTGGCCCCAGAGGACTGTGAGGGCGCTGTGTAAAGAGTGGATGCTAGACGTATGCCGGGGCAGCGGCCCTGTGTAGTGCCCCAGGACCGGCAGTATGCAGATCTAGTGCATCCGCTAGCATCTGCATAATATCGATCCTAAGACACCACCTTCACACAACAACGTGTACGTCATGTGGGTGGAAAGCAAGTATCACAACATAATTCCAATGCAGATCCGCAAGAACATGCATATACAACTCCGGAGGGTCAAATTAATGAATGAATACCATACAAGGGTCATATGACCAAGATATAACTCATATAACAGAAGCAAATATACCTTTGACAGGTAAATCATACAAATGCCTTAAGAAGGCTTTAGAGAAGAGCAAATGGCGTCCATATCCCTGCCCTGGCCAGACCCGCCTAGGGATAACCAGCTAATGATTATTAACTTTTTGGTGGGTCACTCCCTTACTAGTCTCTTCTTGATCATGGGACGAAGCACGCATTTTTGCCCTTCTGTTTGAAGCTATAATGATTGGTTCGCCCATTGTGCATGACACCACGGTCGAATTGCCAAGGGCGGCCCAATGGAAGATGGCAAACGGTCATTAGGACCACGTCATGTTCCAAGGTATCTTAATATGCTCCAATCTTGAGGGAGATTTCAACAGTGTGTTTCGCTTTGATAGTGTCGGAGTCACTAAGCCATTGGACCTTGTATGGATGAGGATGGCGCTTCTTTGTAAGATGCAACTTGGAGCATAGTTATTCACTTGCCAAATTGTGCCAACTACCACCATCAATGATGTCCTTGATGGATCTTCCTTGGATTCCTTCTTTGATGTGGAAGACATGACATCTTTGATCATTGCCATTCTGTTGTTGAAGTGTAGATCTTGGAGACGACTCTTGTGGGACTTGAGTCGTTGTCATAAAAGACTTGATCATCTTTAGCTTCATTGACTTGTCAGTGTCGAGCAACATGATCCAAAGGTTCCAATTCTCCTTCACTATAAGGTTCGTACTCTCCATCGGCATTGAGGATCACAGTGCCTCTTGTCGGGCACTCAGAGGGGTCTTATGACCACTCCTTTGTATGTAAAGCATTGGATTTGGCTTGTCTTGTCGGTGGAGTCCCTTGGAATATTGCATTTGGGGGAGCACTTGGCTTGATAGTACTTGGAGGAGAGCGACTTGATGTAGTTGCCAACGGCCTTGAGCTTGATGGACCACCAGTAGTGGGTGTAGCTCGAATATAAGGTCCCGCACTTGTAGAAGCTTGAGAGTTGGTGATGAAGTTTCTTGATGGGTAGGCGGAGCACTTGGAGTACTTGATGTCATCTTGAACTTGCCGTTTCGCCTTGCTTTCTTGATGAACCAACTTGTGTAAGGTGTTGTATGGTTGGATATCACAAATGAGGATAGAGGCAAAAGAAAAATACACACGTGCAAAGATATTGAGGCTTGTGCAACCAAGAAAATGAGCAATACAAAATTGTCCCAATGAAGACTAAGCTCATGTTGCACAAACTTGAGGAGCGACGCTAGCTTGATTGCACGTAGAGGGCAAGAATTCGACCACTTGACTACTATACTACTGCCAAAACTTGATGTTTTCCTACGAGTATCCTTGGCACTTGTATTTCTATTGCTCTTTGCACCTTTTGCTAACAAGCTTCTTCTTTCTCTTTTTTGTGATACTTTTCTTCCTTTTGCCTTTCCTCTTTGTGCCAAGATCAACACTACAAGAATATTGCCATCAAGATAATGCGAGGATAGAGAACACACCTCACAAGATACCAAATGATCGAGATAAAAAAGTCACTAAGTAAGGCAAGTGATTGATACCCGACAATACTCGATAAGCTAGTCTTGGTAGGTTCAAGGTAATTGCAAAAAATGGAATGGTTCACAAGGGTAATGGCAAGAAAGGCAAAGTTGTGTGACGAAATGATATACCTCGTCGACACCTCTACCGTGATAAAATTGGAGGGGACCGGCCTTGCTTCCTTTAAAGGTGTCAAAAGGATGGATGGATCGTCGTCATAGGCGAGCTTGGTGGTAGATGGGGCGGTGTAGGGGTACTTGTGCTTGTCGAAGAAGCCTTGGTCCGAAGCCGTCGAAGATGCCTTCCACTCGTTGTAGCCGTAACCGTGCGCTCTTGGGTGAAGTCGGACACGAAGTCGGAATGTTCGACAAGTCGGATAATCTGACTTTGTCCAGGCAGCTACTCGTCAAATCGAGGAAGAACTCGAAATTGGAGGGAGAAAAAGAAAAATTTGGGGGGAAATTGGCTAGGGAAACACAAATCAAAGTAGATTGACTCGCACAACACCGGATCCATGGATCAAATCCAACCAAAACATCACTAGAAACAACAAATTGCTCGAAATCGGGTGAGGATATTTTTATGGGGATTTTTGTAATTGGGAAGAATAAAACAAATTAGGCTATAAATATGAGGGGGTGGGGTTCCAATTCGTGGCAACATTGCTCATGATATCAAACGATATGGGACAAGTGTGGCTCGATCTTCACGAATTGGAGGTGGATTGAGAGGGTACAAGTGCAAATCATGGGAAAAACAAGAGCAAAACACTCGATAGGACAAGATTCACTCCTATTAGCCTAAAATCCTAGGTCAATACAAGAGGCGCATCTTACAACAACAACAACAACAACAACAACAAAACCTTTAGTCCCAAACAAGTTGGGGTAGGCTAGAGGTGAAACCCATAAGATCTCGCGACCAACTCATGGCTCTGGCACATGGATAGCAAGCTTCCACGCACCCCTGTCCATAACTAGTTCTTTGGTGATACTCCAATCCTTCAGGTCTCTCTTAACAGACTCCTCCCATGTCAAATTCGGTCTACCCCGACCTCTCTTGACATTCTCCGCACGCTTTAGCCGTCCGCTATGCACTGGAACTTCTGGAGGCCTGCGCTGAATATGCCCAAATCATCTCAGACAATGTTGGACAAGCTTCTCTTCAATTGGTGCTACCCCAACTCTATCTCGTATATCATCATTCCGGACTCGATCCTTCCTCGTGTGGCCACACATCCATCTCAACATACGCATCTCCGCCACACCTAACTGTTGAACATGTCGTCTTTTAGTCGGCCAACACTCAGCTCCATACAACATTGCGGGTCGAACCGCCGTCCTGCAGAACTTGCGTTTTAGCTTTTGTGGCACTCTCTTGTCACAGAGAATGCCAGAAGCTTGGTGCCACTTCATCAATCCGGCTTTGATTCGATGGTTCACATCTTCATCAATACCCCCATCCTCTTGCAGCATTGACCCCAAATATCGAAAGGTGTCCTTCTGAGGCACCACCTGCCCATCAAGCCTAACCTCCTCCTCCTCACACCTAGTAGTACTGAAACCGCACATCATGTACTCAGAGTTAGTTCTACTAAGCCTAAACCCTTTCGATTCCAAGGTTTGTCTCCATAACTCTAACCTCCTATTTATCCCCGTTCGACTATCGTCAACTAGCACCACATCATCCGCAAAGAGCATACACCATGGGATATTTCCTTGTATATCCCTTGTGACCTCATCCATCACCAAGGCAAAAAGATAAGGGCTCAAAGCTGACCCCTGATGTAGTCCTATCTTTAATTGGCAAGTCATCGGTGTCGACATCACTTGTTCAAACACTTGTCACAACATTATTGTACATGTCCTTGATGAGGGTAATGTACTTTGCTGGGACTTTGTGTTTCTCCAAGGCCCACCACATGACATTCCGCGGTATCTTATCATAGGCCTTCTCCAAGTCAATGAACACCATATGCAAGTCCTTCTTTCGCTCCCTGTATCTCTCCATAAGTTGTCGTACCAAGAAAATGGCTTCCATGGTCGACCTCCCAGGGCATGAAACCAAACTGATTTTTGGTCATGCTTGTCATTCTTCTTAAGCGGTGCTCAGTGACTCTCCCATAGCTTCATTGTATGGCTCATCAACTTAATTCCACGGTAATTAGTACAACTCTGAACATCCCCCTTGTTCTTGAAGATTGGTACTAATATATTCCGTCTCCATTCTTCTGGCATCTTGTTTGCCCGAAAAATGAGGTTGAAAAGCTTGGTTAGCCATACTATCGCTATGTCCCCGAGGCCTTTCCACACCTCAATAGGGATACAATCAGGGCCCATCGCCTTGCCTCCTTTCATCCTTCTTAAAGCCTCCTTGACCTTAGACTCCTCGATTTGCCGCACAAAACGCATGCTGGTCTCATCAAAGGAGTCGTCCAGTTCAATGGTAGAACTCTCATTCTCCCCATTGAACAGCTTGTCGAAGTACTCCCGCTATCTACGCTTAATCTCCTCGTCCTTCACTAGGAGTTGGTCTGCTCCGTCCTTGATGCATTTGACTTGGCCAATATCCTTCGTCTTCCTCTCTCGGATCTTGGCCATCTTATAGATGTCCCTTTCGCCTTCCTTCGTACCTAACCGTTGGTAGAGGTCCTCATACGCCCGACCCCTTGCTTCATCGATAGCTCGCTTTGCGGCCTTCTTCGCCATCTTGTACTTTTCTATGTTGTCTGCACTCCTATCCAGGTATAGGCGTTTGAAGCAATCTTTCTTCTCTTTAATCGCCTTTTGGACATCATCATTCCACCACCAGGTATCCTTATCTTCGCTTCTCCTTCCCTTGGACACTCCAAACTCCTCCGAGGCCACCTTACGAATGCAAGTCGCCATCTTCATCCACACATTGTCCGTATCCCCTCCTTCCTCCCAAGGGCCATCCTTAATGACCCTCTCCTTGAACGCCTGAGCTACCCCCCCCTTGAGCTTCCACCACTTTCGCTCTAGCGAGGTTGGCACGCTTATCCCGCTGGACACGAATCCGAAAGCGAAAGTCAGCAACCACCAGCTTATGCTGAGGTACAACACTCTCTCCAGGTATCACCTTACAATCTAGGCACGCACGCCTATCTTCTCTTCCCGAGAGGATGAAATCAATCTGGCTAGAGTGTTGGCCACTACTAAAAGTCACCAGATGTGATCCCCATACACCCCTTCAAAACCTGTGTTAGATGTACCCACATGGCCATCTTAGATCCACAAAAAACATTGAAAAGTAGAGGAAACAAGGGTAGTTCTTCCCCAATCTCTAGGAGGTATGGAGGGCTCGAGAGATATTTCCCCCCAAATCTCTATGAGGGATAGAGGCCTTGGAATCCAAGGGATTCTTCCCCAGTGAGGAGGACTTGATCCTCTAAGAGAAGATGGATTGAACAAGTCTCTCTCAAGTTCTTAGTTTATGCTTTGCTAACCCTAGAATGGAGGAGTACGGTTTATAGTCTAACCAAAGAGGGAAAGGTACATGGGTACGTGGCCCCTTTCACTGAGCGCAGGCATGTCGGATAGTCCGACATAATCAAATATAATCTGACATGTCGGACAATCTGGCCTTTGTCCAACATGATCCAGCGAGGCTTGGTAAGTCGGACATAAGGTCAGATTATTTGACATGTCGGATGTTATGTCAGATACATTATGTCGGACTATCTGACTTCATCCAGAGAGCCTGGTTAAGTCGGACATTGGGTAGGACCCCAAGTCAGATAGTCCGACTTTTCTGTTGGCTGGTTGGCCCCCTAGGTAGGTACTCTTTGCTCTTCGAGTCCCGTCTTCTTCGTAGCCTGGCCTTCATTCCTTGCCTTTCCATGCTCGATTTCATCACACCTAACTACACATAGCGTTTCTCCTTGAGGTAGAAGTCATGTCTCACATGCAAGTATAGGGAGCTCATATAGGAAGGATGTCACCTCGGGTGCTGCACGTGCCCTTGTCAATGGTCCACTTGGAGCTTGTGGTGTTTGATGGGTTCATGGTGATGTCCATAAGATGCTTTGCATCAGGTCCATCAGGTTCCTTGTTCTTTGCGCGGAGCCTGGCGCTGCTGGGGCCACGCCCATGCAGGCCACAGAGGCAATGGGTTTTGAGTGCAATAACGAGTGTGCTCTTGATTCCCTCATGGACTGGCATCATGAAATGACTATTTGTAAGAAAGTTAACCTATATGTTGGGAAGAAGGTTTTTTATGATTTTGACCTTGGACAGTTGCATCTACTCGGTAGTCCAGAGGCTGTTTCACCGCACACAAATGAAGTTTGAACGTGAGTTTTCTGCACCTAAACCTGAGAATAGTTTGGACTGAAACCTTAGTTTCAGTTTGGTTTTCCTGTTGGATTGTGTTTGGATCATCCAAAATGATTGTGTTGGTGCCACCTGAAGAATTCTGATTATGGACGTATGGGTTGTGGCTCCTCATTTGGATTTGCAAAACTGATTCCAGCCACATGCCTGTAGATACTGACCCACTTGTACATTTTCTAGTGTATTAACATGCACAGCCTATCATATTACAAAATGCATTCTATTGTTTGTGGGACACCAGATGCCAACCACATTCTGTAGCCTGCATGTCACTGGCATAGATTTGGCTCTGCAGGCCTTTTGAGTAGTGAATGTAAAACCAGCTTTATTTTTGGCAGGCCTTTTTACACCACACGTTCATTAGCTTGGTATTCCTTTTGCAGTCTGCTTCAGAGAGGTGGCCCGAGAGGGCCATTTCATGGTAATGGTCGTTCTGGAGGCAGTGGTCAGGGCGGTGCTGGCAAAAGAGGAATGTTTCAAGGCAACATTCGTCCTGGAAACACTGTCCAGGACGGTGGTGGGCGGGGACAGGGTAGAGCCAGAGGGCATGATCGCAGCGGAGTTCCGGCCTCTGCTGCGGATCTTGATGCTGAACTGGACCAGTATCATGCAGCAGCAGTGAAGCAAAAATGAGGCTCTGATGTATATTTTATACTCTGTCCATATATAAGTGACGTGGTTTTAGTCCAAATTTAAACTAAAACCACGTCACTTATTTATGAACGGAGGGAGTATATACATAGATTGTTGCATTATTAGTTTTCTGCTTTTAGTCGTCAGGTACCATGTTGAGAAAAGTTGGAAGGCATTAATTCGACATTTACCTCTGCTGTGCTTTTCATATCCCTACCCCGAGTGCTGGATATGTCGTATTACCTAATTTTGAAACAGGGGTGTTCTCCTGGGGTTTTTTTGGATAGTAAGATTACAAAGAACTAGTTCTTGTTAAATTCAATTTCTAACTGAATCTTGGATATGTCGTATCATCTTGTTTGGATTGTCTAACTGAATCTCTAGATATAAAAAACTGAGTTTTGCAAAAGGATCCGTCTAAGGCTCATCAAGATGAGACTTTGTTATGTCACATCTAAGGACGCGTTTGACCTGCATCGTTTTTAGGCACTTTGCATATTTGTCCCAACTGGGCTTGACTCAGCGTACGCAGGCAAAAAATCAACATCTGCATGTTAATTGGTTGCTTGCATCCCCTCTAGCCTGCATGTGCCGAAACGGAAGACTTGCTGTTTGGTTGCGGACTTGTTTTCAGGGGAAATACAAGTCCGGTTGTTTAGTTACATCCAGGACAGTTGCGTGGTAACCTTCTCCTCGATGTAGTGAGGTTACCAGAGGCATACATGAAAAACTAAGAACTAAACTAGAGCAACAGAACAAACTTGGGCACAAACACAAGTCTTAACCACGCATCACAAGTTGTAAGACAACATAATACGATAAGTTCTAAACGAAACCCAAGTCTTAAACCAACAACCAACAAGGAATGGGCAACAGCAGCTCAGGCGGTCACAACGAAGGCGTTATCATGCTTCTTGCACTTGGTGATCACCTCCACGCCCTAGTCGTTAAAGACGATCACCTTCATGGTGTCGGGGGTCAGCAGTTTGAACGTCAACATGTACCCGATCATTATCTGGTGAACGGCGGCGAAGGTGGCCCAACCCTGATCAAGGGTGACCCTGCTGTTGATCACCCTCACCGTCACCCTCCATGCGCAGCCGGTGTTCGTCTTCAGTTTGAACTCTGTAGGGACGTCGGGGAAGTGCTTCGTGAAATCCAGTGGCAATGGCAGACTCTCCAGCTTTGGAGCAAGGATAACCTTACAGAAGTGGCTTGGTCCCGACTCCTGATGGTAGTGGCCATAGTTCCTCCGCTTGGCGCTTGGGTGATCCTGCACCGACACTTCGACCAATGGCGGCACAAGCTCCTTGCCCTTCTTCAATGGTGGCACGACCTCCTTGCCCTTGTCCATCTGCATTATGAACATCACGCAGTTCAATGGTCAACATTCATTCATATCGGCCTAATGCTCCTATATTAACCCACCCTACTAACCCAGCACTGCACTCAAACCACCTCTGTTTCACCACCTCTCCTCTTCCACCCCTCTGTTTCACCACCTCTCCCTCGTCATGAACTCCAACCCCAACCCCAACCCTTTCCCCTGGGGCATTGGATGGAGGGCCTTCTTCCTTGGGTGCTCGCTCGGTGACCGCAAGGGGTTCGAGCACACCATGGAAGTGTGCTCGAACTTCAGCAGCATCGATGACACGCACAAGAAGGCCGACGCTGTGATGAAGAAGGCTACGTCAGACGAGCTGAAGACACTGATTCCGGACCCAGCCAAGGGCGCGATGTCAGTGGACATCCTGCGCTGGGCCATGAATCAGGCGGACTCCGGTGACTCTGGACAGCGGGCAAGATGGGCCAAGTACAGGCAGTACAAGGCGCCTCAAGACCAACGTGCGGTGGCGTATTGGAGTAGGACGTTTGGGTCACCGAAGAAGGACAACGACGAGGTGCAGATGGTGGCCAGGGCGCCGGTGGCAGGAGACCGTGCAAGACGCATCGTTCTTGACGAAGATGATGAGGACGAAGACGATGAGGAAGAAAAGGAGATGGCTACGCGCCCCTGCCGCTCGACGCGACTCCAGGGTCGCCGCGACTAGACAAGAAAGTTTGTACCCCAATCCCCACTCCCGATGTAATAAAAAAATAACCTATGAACCTTAGAAGCTGTCGGTGCAGAATCGATGGATGGCAATCCATCCCCATGTGTTCAATCCCCTCACTAACTCTCCAATCGTGTGCTCAAGTCTAATCCAGCCCGAGTCGAAAGCACATCTACACAGAGGGCGAGGACTTACCGCCATGGTCGATGCGCTCCGGTGGTAACCGTCGTCTTGGATCGTCCTCCTGTCGCTTCGGTGGTCGCCGCCGCCGGTGTGAATGGGGAAGAGGGAGAGAGCGGTGAGGAAGGGAGGTGAGGGTAATTTATGACTACGCGTCTGGAAACAACGCGACTTCTCGGGACCGTATCCACGCGTGCAACCACCCACGCCCACGTGCCTAGGGCTGCACCACGCGGGCCTGGCTCCATAAAAACAACCGATTTGAGCGTTCCTTTGGATGCAGGCCCAGAGGTGCTTTAATGTTCATGCTATGCAGGCCCAATAGTGAATGCGGGTAATCAAACGGGCCATTTTCTTCCCGCGCGGGCCTGGCTGTGGTATATGCAGCCTATCAAACGCATCCTAAGTTTGAGACACTTACTTTGGGATTGAGGGAACGAAGAGAGTAATAATTTAGGACGTGTTTACAATGAAAATAATAATATTCCTTTTAAAGTTATACTAAAGTTGAGACACTTATCTTTGGTATGGAGGGAACATGTTTGGTTGCCTGCACCCTTTTTTTGCCCTCTTTGCCTCTTTGCATGTGTCTTAGATCGGCCTGGCTGAGGTAAAACAGACGCGTTGCACTGCATAAATTACATTGTGTTTAGTTGCAACCTGCATAAGGCGCTATCATCATTTCTTACTAGTTGCCTGCACCCTGCTATGTTTAGTTGCAACCTGCATAAGGCGCTATCATCATTTCTTACTAGTTGCCTGCTGCTGCTGCTGAGTTTCGAGTTCTGTCACAGTTTGTCACGCCGCCGCCGCCACATCATCTTCATCGCTGCTGCCATATACCACCACCGCACCAACTTCATCGCCGCTGCCATATACTACCACCACATATCCGCCGCCAATCCGAGTCCATATACGCCACCACATATCCGCCACCATCACGCCCATCCGAGTCCACCTCCAACATCTATCCGCCACCAGTCCGAGTTGCTACCAGATACATATCCGCCACCAATTCGAGTTCCACTCGATTCATCTCCGCCACCAGTCCTAGTCCAAGTCCAGTATTTGTTGCTTTGTTTTCGATTTCCAGATCACGCCATACTTCGAGCCGTGACAGAGTAGGACTCCCCAACTTTCGTGCCACCCGTAGAAGAAAAATAGTTCCAAACTCAAAAAAAAGTTCTGGCTAGGCAGTTTTTAGACCATTTGTAGACTTTCTCGAAAAAAATTGTTGCGAAGCAAAAAAAAAAAGGAAAAAAAGTGAAAAAAAAGAAAAAAAGGAGATTCAGAGTGTGCTCCTCTCTTGTTTACGTGCAGCCTCGTGATTTTGTTAGTGTTCTAGGCTCGCGTCTCTAGCACGGTCTAGCCTAGGACCAGCACAGTACCGTCGTTGATCGTTTATTCAACTTTGCATCTCTGAATTGATTATTGCTGACCTTTTTTTTGCTACCATATTATAAGCCTTCCCAGCTCCACATACATCTACATCGTGCATTTGACACCACCTGGCAGTCGCTCTGTCCAAGCTTTGAGAGTTTTGACTACAACGGTTGCCGATCACCATCTGCTGCTGGGTAAGAACTGGTAAGAATTTGAGATTTGCTTGACGGTTCTGTGACACCCCACCACCACCACTTTCTAGTAGTCTGTAGGATCATATTCTTGTGTGTTTCTATTGCTGCTAACCATGGCAGGATCACAAGCCGACGAGATTGACTAGGAGAACATGACGAAGAAGGAGCTTCATGATAAATTTCAGCAAATGTTGAGTCAACAGGTGGAAGACATGATGGCCAGCCTTGGAAAGGCACTGGAGAGGATTGATGACATTGACAAGACAATTGACACCAAGTTGGACGCCAAGTTTGATGAAGTACTCGCACGTCTACCACAACCACCACCCGCATCTACTACACCATTGTAACAACATCAACAACCACCTCCACGCCGCGATCCAGCAGGGCGAGCGCAATGTGTTTCTCTTGAGCCAGGACAAACTTCTGGTGTTGCTGCTACTGCTGTTGATGCTTCTGTAGCTCCTGCAGCTACTGCAGAGGTGGAGGACTACTACGAGGATGAGGTTGATCAAAATCAGAACTACGTGCAACCACCAGCACCACCACCATCACCACCAGCATGTCGACTTCATGCATATAATCGCAACGGTAGGGCTGCAGCACCACCTCAGGTACGAGATTATGACCATATTCCTAAACTAAAATTGAATATTCCACCATTTGAGGGTAGATACATTCCTGATATATATCTTACTTGGGAGTTAGAAACTGAACAACGTTTCACATGCTTACAATATCCTGAGGATAGACGTGTTGCTGCTGCTGTTTGTGAATTCACTAGTTTTGCTTCTGTTTGGTGGTCTGAACATTGTAGACTATATCATGATAATATCCCTACTACTTGGATTGCTTTAAAAACTGCTATGCGTACTCGTTGGGTTTCACCATATTATCAACGTGAATTACTTCAAAAACTGCAGCGTTTGAGACAAGAAAAAAAAATCTGTAGAGGAGTATTATCAGGAATTACAAACTGGCATGATTAGATGTGGTATTGTTGAGGATAATGAGGCTATGCTTGCATGTTTTATGGGTGGATTAAATAGAGATATTCATACCATTTTAGAGTATAAGGAGTATAACAATATCACTCGTTTATTCCATCTTGCTTGCAAAGCTGAACGTAAAGTGCAGGATCGACAGGCATTGGCGCGAACTAACTTTTCTGGAGGTTGACCTTCATCATGGACACCGCGTGCATCCTCTACTTCCACACGTTCTGCTGCACCGGCACCTCCGTCAGCTGCCACCTCCAACCGTGATACAAGAAAGCAGGCACAACCACCACTATCTGCCAAGAGCACACTTTCTGGGCCTGCGCAGAGCTCTTCTTCATCCATGGCATTAACAGGGCAAACACATAATATTATTTGTCATCGTTGCAAGGGTGGATGTCATTATGCGAGAGAATGCCCATCTAAGCGTGTGATGATTGCTACTGAGGATGGTGGATATGAGTCCGCTAGTGACTATGATGAGGAGACTTTGACTCTTATTACAAGTGAAGAACACGGTGGAGATGATTCTGAACAAGAGACGCAATACATGGCTGCTGAAGACGCTGACAAGTATGAGAGTTTAGTTGCTCAACGTGTTTTGAGTGTGTATGTAACACAAGCTGAGCAAAATCAGAAGCATAATTTGTTCCATATAAAGGGAGTTGTGAAGGAACGTTCTGTACGCGTCATCATTGATAGAGGGAGTTGCAACAACTTGGCTAGCATGGAGATGGTGAAGAAGCTCTCTCTCACCATAAGACCACATCCGCATCCTTACTACATCCAATGGTTCAACAACAGCGGCAAGGTCAAGGTAACATGTACTGTTCGTGTGTATTTTAGTATCGCTACATATCCTGATTTTGTTGATTGTGATGTGGTACCCATGCAAGCATGTTCCTTATTACTTGGTAGACCATGGCAATTCGATAAAAATTGTGTACACCATGGTATAAACAATCAGTATACTCTTTTTCACAAGGATAAACATATTACTTTACTTTCAATGACTCCTGATTCCATTTTGAAAGATGATATTAATCGAGCTAGTAAAGCAAAACAAGAGAAAAATAAAAGTGAAAATCAGATAGTGGCAAAAGAATTTGAGCAACAAATGAAACCTAATAATAAACCATCTAGTGTTGCTTCTAAAATTAAATTGAAAAGTGGATGTTTACTTGCCACCAAATCTGATATTGATAATCTAGATTGCAGCAAATCTGTTTGCTATGCTTTTGTGTGCAAAGAGGGATTATTTTCATTCGAGGACGTGTCTTCCTCTTTGCCTCCTGCTGTCACTAACATTTTGCAGGAGTTTGTTGACGTCTTTCCACAAGATGCGCCACCGGGATTACCACATATTCGCGAGATTGAGCATCAGATTGACTTAATTCCCGGTGCTTCGCTGCCAAACCGTGCGCCATACCGTACCAATCCAGAGGAGATGAAGAAGATTATGCGTCAAGTACAGGAGCTGCTCGACAAAGGTTATATACGCGAATCTCTTAGTCGTTGTGCTGTTCCCATTATACTAGTGTGAAAAAAGAATGGTACATCGCATATGTGTGTTGATTGTAGAGGCATTAATAATATTAGTATTCGTTATCGTCATCCTATTCCTAGGCTAGATGATATGTTTGATGAATTGAGTGGTTCTACAATATTCTCCAAAGTTGATTTGCATAGTGCATACCATCAAATTCGTATGAAATTGGGAGATGAATGGAAAACAACATTTAAAACTAAGTTTGGTTTATATGAGTGGTTAGTCATGCCTTTTGGGTTAACTAATGCACCTAGTACTTTTATGAGATTAATGAACGAAGTTTTACGTGCTTTCATTGGATGTCGGTGTACTAGAATAGGGGTACCCTAGTACCCCGTACTTGTGCACGGGCAGTAGTAGCATCCTGCGGCCAGGCTTGCGGGAGGACAGCCAGAGAGAAGCTCAAGATTATTAAGCCATTCAAGAACAAAGTATACAAAGCAAGAGTTAAGGCCCCGGCAAGAGGAGCTTGCCGGGAGGGACAGCTGAGGCCCAGCCTGGGCATTGCTGAAGCAGAGTACTTGCCGCGGCAAGGTACTTGCCCCGGCAAGGTATTGGCTGCGGCAAGGTATTGGCTGCGGCAAGATAGCGGCTGCGGCAAGGTACTTGCCCCGGCAAGTTACCTTGCACGCCAACTATGGGCTGCGCCAAGCTGTCAGGTGCGGCAAGGTCTTGCCGCGGCAAGCGTTACTGTACCACTGTGCTACTGTGCTGCTCCGGTGCCTCTGCCAGCGTGGCGCTCTGGGTCCTTCCAAGCGTGCGTGGCAGGGCACTGTGTAGACGGCGGTGCACTGTAGATAGCGGTGCAGCAGCAGGTGGGATAGGCTTTTCCCACGTCCACGATGTCCGGGTACATGTATCTGGACAGCAAAGGCATGGGCATTTAATGCCCTTGTCCCCTGCCGTCAGTGGTAGGTAGGACATGTCATCCTGGTAATAGTGGCCTTACTGTAGCAACTTTCCACCTCTACCTTTACTGTTTGCCACCTGTTGGAGACCCCTTTGTGCGTATAAAAGGAGGCCCATGGGCAACGTGAAAGGAGAGAAACTGGGGAAAAGGGAGAACTCCAGTATTGTACGCAGCTACTCGGTACTGTAGCGCTCCTGGAGCTAGAACAATCATACAGATAATAACCAAAAAGCAGGAGTAGGGTTTTACGCATCCGTGCGGCCCGAACCTGGGTAAATCTCTCTCGTGCACTGTCGTGTTCTTCGCTAGATTTGCTCTTCGCGCGACCGTCTCTCCCTGCCGAACGTAAAGGGGTCCTTCTCTGGGTCCCATAGGTGATCGCGGATTCGTCCCCGACATCTTTGGCGCGCCAGGTAGGGGGAAGGAGGTTGTGTGAACCTAATCTAGCGATTTGCGCGCTAGTTTTTGGGCCATTCTCCGTCTTATGGCTCCAAAAAAGAAGACTTCAGCCATCGGTGCATCCACATCCAACCCGCCTGCTCCCGTGCAGGAGGGTGCCGACGTGATTGCGGCTGCTGGGGGGACTGGAGAGCGAGAGCTCCTATTACCTCCACATGTCCAAAACCGGGCCAGCAACGCCAATCTTGGCGCTGCTGGGTCTGGGAACGCAGCGCTGCTCGCTGCTGCTGGCCCTGCAAGCTCCAGAAACGGTGCTGCGCGTTCTGGAACGCCTGCGCCGGTTCAGACGCCGCGGCCTTCGCAAGAAGCCCGTGACAGGCAGCGTCCTGACGCCCCAGGTGCCAGGCGCTCCCTGGATAATGAACTTGCGCATCAATCTCGAGATGCGCGGGGTCACCATACGCAACAACACGTTGGCGGGGTCGAGGCGCGGTCGCCTGGGCGTGGAGATGCTCCTTCTAACACCGTTAGGAGTAAGAGCATCCCACAGTCCTCACGCCACTCGATACCTCCCTCACCAGCAGAAGCGTTGGCGCGTGCGCAGCTGCTCCTGAACTTCCCTCCACCAGCAGATAAGCTTGACGAGTGGAGGGCAACCATTCAGAGCCTTCTCAGCTTCGCTGATGCCGACCCAGTGCGCGCGGCCGACAAGAGAACTGGTGACGACGCTGTCACCAACAAGAACGGCGAGGGGGCAACAACCGTACACTCCCCACCTAGACGGCCTCGATCGCCGACACGTCGAAACGACGCCCGTGGCGATGATTCCACGGCGTCATCTGACCCGCGAGCTCGTCGCGACCAGCGCCTCGTTCTTCAGGAACGCAGAGGAGAAGACGCTCGTACCACTATCGAGCGAAGGAGAGAAGCGCATCGTCAGTCCGACAGACGCGCAGGGCCCGCTGTTGACATGCATGCGCCAGGGGATCCTGGCGACTTGCCGTACGCGGTAAGTTGTCCAGCGTTCACCCGTGAGCTGCGGCAGGTCCAGTGGCCCAATTGCAAGGCTTTCAAGCCTGACGTGCCGGAGAAGTATGATGGCAAGACACACCCGTCGGAGTTCCTCAGCATTTACATCATTGCGGTGCAAGCTGCCGGGGGACGAGACGACAAGATTCTTGCTAACTACTTCCCGCTCGTGTTAAAGCGCAACGTCGTCTCATGGCTCATGCACTTGCCGGAGAACTTCATTTCTTCATGGGCGGACCTGTGCCATCAGTTTGTTGGTGCCTTTACTGGCGGTCATCAACCTCATGGCCAGGAGAGTGATCTTCACCTCATCCCCCAGAAGGAAGGAGAGCCCCTGCGCAAATACATTCAAAGGTTCAGCCGCGTACAGTACAACATCCCAGATGTTCACCCCGCTGCGGTTATTAGCGCGTTCCATCAGAACGTGCGTAACCGCAAGATGCGGGAGGAAATGGCAATGACCAAGGTCAGAGACATTGGCCAGCTATATGCTCTCGCCGACAAGTGTGCGCGCGCTGAAGAGGGAAGGAAACTTCCCGGTGAAGGTGTTGGCGCAGGGGGGAGCTCTGACAGCGAAGGTACCGCCCCGGCAAAGAAGGGCCGGCGGCGGAACAACAGGAAGAAAAAGGGCAAAGCTGTGCTTGCCGTCGAGCAGTCCAGCGGCAACGGCAGCGCCGACAAGGCCAAAGTCGAGGGCTCCGGCAAGGAGATTGCTGCGTGCGCCAACTGTCAGGCCTTGGCGGCTGCCGACAAGCAGGACGGCTCCGACAAGCAATATTGCAAGATCCACCGCACCAAGGGGCACGATCTCCAGAACTGTCGACGAGTCGAGCAGCTTGTCGAACAGCAAAAAGCTGAGTATGAGAGGCGTGACAAGGAAAAGGCCCCAGAAGGTGCTGGCGGGTCCGGCAAGAAGCGCACTGCCCGAGGAGGGCGTCGCGGCAAGGCCAAGCAGCAGCAGCAGAAAGACAGGCCTCCTCGTGGCCGCGACAAAGATGATGATGATGATGATGATCTAGATGATGAAGAATCCAGTGAGCACGAATTTCAGAAAGCCGCAGAAGTCTTGTGTGTTGATGGTGGTGCTTCGTTGCATTCTTCTCACCGCCAACTTAAACAGTGGGCGCGAGAGATCAATGCGGCGGAACCATCTGTTGACGCCAGAAAGCTTCTGAAGTGGTCCGACACGCCTATCGTCTTTGACATTGAGGACCACCCTGACCGCACAACGGCGGTCGGGTGCTTGCCGATGTTGGTTTCACCAACGATCCGCAACCTCAAGGTCACGAAGATGTTAGTTGACGGTGGGGCCGGCTTGAATCTGATTTCGCCCGCTGTGCTCCAGAAACTTCAAATCTCTGACGGCGAGCTTGAGGAAACTGGTACTTTCCAAGGAGTCAATCCAGGAAGGAGTAAGCCGAAAGGGAAGATCACGCTGCCAGTGACATTTGGCGGCGAGCTGAACTACCGGACCGAGAAGGTCACCTTCGATGTTGCCGATATTCCATTACCTTATAATGGGATGCTTGGCCGTCCAGCGCTCGCCAAGTTCATGGCAGCCTCTCATTATGCCTACAACGTGTTGAAGATGCCAGGTCCAGTAGGTGTTATCACAGTTCCCTGCGACAAGAAGGATGCGCTTATTTGCGCCGACAAGATCTACCGGGAGGCAGCTGCCGCAACTGCCGCCAAGGCACTTGCCGCTGAAGCTCTCGGGCGGGAGAACAAGAGGAAGTCCGGCAAGAGCTCCTGTGCCCACTTCGGCAAGCGCACCTCTTCGGAGTGCTGCGCTACCGTCGAGGACGCACCAGAGAGCTCCACCGGCAAGTGTAAGAAGAACAAAGCCGCTCCGCCGGCGACAAAGAAGGTGCCCGCCAAGGAGGATGGCACTGGTGGTTCCTTCACCATCAGTGCCACACTTGACAACAAATAGGAAAACGCGCTCGTTGCTTTCCTGCGGGCGAATGTCGACGTATTTGCATGGCAACCGTCCGACATCCCCGGTGTTCCCAGGAAAGTAATTGAGCACCACCTTGCCGTTTGTCCCCACGCGAGGCCCGTCAAGCAGAAAGCCAGAAAGCAAGCTGTGGAGCGGCAAGAGTTTATTGCGGAAGAAATCAAGAAGTTGGAAGCAGCAGGCCTCGTTAGAGGAGTGCTCCATCCTACGTGGTTGGCCAATCCGGTTGTCGTGCGCAAAGCGAATGGAAAATGGAGGCTTTGTATTGATTTCACTGATGTCAATAAAGCTTGTCCCAAAGACCCATTTCCTTTGCCCCGCATAGACCAGATTGTTGACTCCACGGCAGGATGTGATTTGCTTTCATTTCTTGACGCATATTCAGGGTATCATCAAATCTTCATGGCTGAGGAAGATGAGGAAAAGACCGCATTTATCACACCCTGTGGCACATACTGTTTCGTACGTATGCCGTTTGGTTTGAAAAATGCTGGTTCGACATTTGCAAGAGCCGTCCAGATTGCTTTTGAGCCTCAGCTGCACAGAAATGTGGAAGCCTATATGGATGATATAGTGGTCAAAAGCAAAGACAGGGCTACTTTGGTTCAAGATCTAGAAGAAACTTTTGTAAATCTGCGCAAGATCAACCTGAAGCTCAACCCCGAGAAGTGCGTGTTTGGAGTTCGGCAAGCTTCTCGGGTTCTTTGTGTCTCAACGTGGAATTGAAGCCAATCCTGACAAGATCAAAGCCATTGAGCAAATTGAAGCACCGAAGCGCGTCAAGGATGTTCGACGACTTGCCGGCTGTGTTGCTGCCCTCAGTAGGTTTATCTCCAAGTCAGCTGAGCGCGCCCTGTCATTTTTCAAAATCTTAAAAAAGGCAGGTCCATTGAAATGGACTCCGGAGGCGGAGGCGGCGCTGCAAGACTTGAGATACCTCTCCTCTCCTCCAATACTTGTCGCGCCTAAACCACAAGAGAAGTTGTTGCTGTATCTAGCGGCAACCAATCAAGTGGTTAGTGCTGCGCTGGTAGCGGAGAGAGAGGTGGATGAGGAGGCAGTAACTGCGGCAAGCACGACCAGCGACAAGCTAGGGGCAACAAGTTTTGCTGCCAACAAGGATTCGTCTGTGCAGTCAGGTGAAGTGATACAAAAGAAGAAAATGGTGCAGCGCCCGGTCTACTTTGTGAGCTCTCTTCTGCAGGGAGCTAGGTCAAGGTATTCTGGTGTGCAGAAGCTGCTTTTCGGCCTTCTCATGGCCTCGAGAAAGCTGCGCCATTATTTTCAAGCACATGAAGTTACCGTCATCACTCGCTTCCCGCTGAAAAGGATTTTGCAAAATCCAGAAGCGACGGGCAGGATTGTCGAGTGGGCGTTGGAGTTGTCAAGCTTTGGCCTCAAGTTTGAGAGTACATCAACCATACAGAGCCGAGTTTTGGCAGAGTTTGTCGCAGAATGGACACCAACGCCAGACGAAGAAATCCCAGAGATGACTCTCCCCGGCAAGGAGACAAGCAAAGAGTGGCTTATGTACTTTGATGGTGCCTTTTCGCTGCAAGGCGCCGGTGCTGGCGTACTGCTTGTCGCACCCACCGGAGAGCACCTCAAGTACGTGGTCCAAATGCACTTTCCCAAGGAACAGGCGACGAACAATACTGCAGAATATGAGGGGTTGCTTGCCGGTCTCAGGATCGCGGCAGACCTTGGGATCAAGAAGCTTATTGTCAGGGGAGATTCGCAGCTTGTCGTCAGGCAAGTGAACAAGAACTACCAATGCCCATTGATGGAAGCTTATGTAGATGAGGTGAGGAAGTTGGAAGAACGCTTTGACGGCCTACAAATGGAGCACGTCCCACGTGCTGAGAATGACATTACCGATGGTTTGTCAAAGCGCGCCGCACTCAAATTGCCTGTGGAGCCAGGCACTTTTGTGCTCCAACTAACTCAGCCATCCGTGACGCCATCAGTAGGGCAAGGCAGGAAGAGGAAGTTGGCTTCTGGCGACTACTTCCCGGCAGAGCTCCCCGAAGCCGCCGGCAAGAAGGCTGCCAAAGCCAGCGCCAAAGATTCAGAGGGGCAACTTGCTCCGACAAGGCCTCGCGCTCTTGCCGTTGAAGCGGGTGCTCCTAGGCTAGAGGCAAAGGGGCAACTTGCTCCGACAAGACTTCAGGTCCTTGTCGTTGAAGCAGGCGCTCCTGATCGAAGCGCTGAGGAGCAAGATGCTCCGACGAGGCCTTGGGCTTCCGTCGTTGAAGCAACTGCTCCCGACAAGCTTGTTGAAGGACAGCACGCTCCAGCAGGGCCCCAGGCTCTTGTCGTTGAGGCGGCTGTTCCCGCCAAGCTCGTCGGGGAACGGCAGGCTCTGGTAGAGCGACGAGCTCTTCCCGTGGGGCCTGATGTTCCCGCAGCAGAAGAAATGCCTTTGGTCCTCGTTGTCGAGCCACAGGCTCCAGCGTGGGCGCAGCAGATCGTCCGTTTCCTTCAGACAGGAGAACTTCCCGAAGAGCAGGAAGAAGCGGAGAAAGTAGCCCGACGGTCCAATATGTATCAATTTGTCGATGACATGCTGTGCAGAAAAAGACCAAACGGTGTGAAATTGAAGTGTATTCCCCGGGAAGAAGGACAGGAGCTGTTGGCGGAGATTCATGGAGGCATATGTGGTCACCACATAGGGTCAAGAGCCCTTGTTGGAAAGGCTTTCCGGCAAGGTTTCGTTTGGCCCACCGCCCTCCAGGATGCAACTGCACTAGTAACCAAGTGTGAAGCGTGCCAGTTTCATTCCAAGCAGATTCATCAGCCAGCTCAAGCTCTCCAGACAATCCCTCTCTCCTGGCCATTTTCGGCCTGGGGGCTCGATATCCTCGGCCCCTTTCCCCGTGCCACCGGGGGCTTCGAGTACTTGTATGTGGCCATCGACAAGTTTACGAAGTGGCCAGAAGTGGAAGCAGTGAGGAAGGTGACAGCACAATCAGCCATCAAGTTCTTCAAGGGAATTGTTTGTCGCTTTGGTGTTCCTAACAGGATCATCACCGACAACGGTACCCAGTTCACGAGCCACGCCTTCATGCAGTATGTCGAAGACCTTGGCGCCAAGGTCTGTTTCGCTTCTGTTGCTCACCCCCGAAGCAACGGTCAAGCTGAAAGGGCAAATGCTGAAGTGCTGCGTGGGCTCAAGATGAGAACTTTCGACAGGCTGCGCAAGTGCGGCAAAAACTGGATCGAGGAGCTGCCAGTGGTTCTTTGGTCGATCAGGACGACGCCAAATCGAGCTACTGGCCAGACGCCTTTTGCTCTAGTTTATGGAGCAGAGGCAGTTCTCCCCACGGAACTCGTATACGGGTCACCTCGAGTGCTCGCTTACGATGAGCTTGAGCAAGAGCAACTGCGGCAAGATGACGCTGTGCTCCTCGAGGAGGATCGTCTTCAGGCTGCTGTGAGAGCTGCTCGCTACCAGCAAGCTTTGCGTCGCTACCATAGCCGCAAAGTTAATGCCAGAAGTCTCGAGGAAGGCGACCTTGTTCTTCGGCGCGTTCAGTCGGCCAAGAATTCAAACAAGTTGACGCCGAAGTGGGAAGGCCCTTATCGGGTGAAACGGGTCACCAGGCCCGGCGCTGTCCGCCTGGAGACCGGGGATGGCATTCTAGTGATCAATTCCTGGAACATTGAGCATCTCCGTAAGTTTTTTCCATAAGGCGCGGTTGCCGGGCCCTTCCCCGGCAACCACCTTTTGTACAAGTCTTGCCGCTGTTGCATGTAATCCTTTGTACAAAGCCAGGCGCAGACCCTGTGCATACATAAAGCTTTTGTATTTCACAGTTTTTGACGATTTCATGTTTACTTTTATTTTGCATGATTATCTGACATACTAACGAGCCGCCAAGCTCCTATATCTTTATTTTCTCTTCTTTCTTTCTCTCAAAAAGACAGAAGCTTCCCTCGCGCACAAGTTTGCCGGGGGGGATGGGATAATGATATGGACCAGGCGTCGTTCAAAGAAACTTTGCCTTTCCGGGTAGAAGGCAGCGGCAAGCAGTGACAAGACCTTGCCGCGGAGAGATCAGCGACAAAGCTAAGTGCCAAAGTTTGAATAACCAAATTCTTTTTTATTCTCAAGGTTATTTTCCTTGAACGATACTACTCTTTGTATAGAAAACCTGTGCGCGACGGAACCTAAGCGTAATCGGTCGCGCCCTTACCTTGTTTCGAGTCCGCTCAACAACCTAAGTGGCCGCACTGAGCGCGACAAGGTTGCTTGCCGGCAGCGGCACCGCCAGCAGGCTGCTGGAGTCCCGTACCCAGCGCTCACAGCGATGGTGCGCGCACCGGCAAGTTTCCTATAAGCGTAGGGCAAGTACACATAAAGAAAGAAATTGCTCAAGGGAGATGACATGCATTAACTTCAAAATATTGCATGTTATATTACAAGATAAGTTGCCGCGGCTTAAACAGATTGTTCTTTAACATGTCTAGCGGCGGCAAGGAGGGAGAAGAATGGGCTCTCTAATTGCGGTGCTCGCCTTCGACTCTTTGGATTTGGTCCACCCTCTCCACGATGGGCGCGACAAGGGCCTCTAGTGGTGCGGGGTCGTATCCCTTCGGCAAGCTTTTGAAGATGTTGCTGAAGTCGACGCCCGGGTTTCTGTATGCTATCTTCACCAGCAACCTCCGGAGAACTCCCCGGCAAAGCCTGCGTGACTCGTCGGCCAGTTGAGCCTTGTGATTGACTTGGAGCTGTTGGAGTGCTTCTACTACTCCGTCGAAGAACTCGGCTAGCTTGACGCTAGTTTGCGTGTTCTTGTCGGTGGAGTACCCGAAGTCCGGCACCTTCAGGGCAGTCAGCTCCTTGTCGATGTCCTCGGCTGCGCTGGCAAGCCTGTCTGTGAAGATCCCCACGTTATGCCTGAACTTCTTGTGGGTTGCAATAGCGTCTTGAAGCAGACCCTTCTCCTTCTGGAGCTCTGCCATTAGAAGCCCTTCGCGCTTTCTGGTAGTGTCGAGCGTCTCCTTCAGCGTGGTCAGTTTCAGCTTCAGGTCTGCTCTGGAGTCATTGGCGGCGGCAAGCAGATTGTTCTTCTTGGCTATGGTAACTTGCATCTCCGCCAAAGTGTGGGTCACCTTTGCCCTCTCACTTTTGAGCGTTAAGAGCTTGTCACCGTTTGCCTTGAGGGCGGCCTCTAGTCTTGCCACTTTCTTCTCCGTTTCCTTCCTGTTCACTTCTGCAGCAGCGACAGCGTTGGTGGCCTCCACCAACTTGCTGGCGTACTCTTGGCCCAAGGCTTCGATTTCCTTCTGGTGTTTTTGTGCCTGCCCCTGGGTCCGCTCTGCGACAAGTCTTGCCACCTCCTCATCTTTCTGTCGGAGGGTTTCGGCAAGTTTCCTCTTGCGCTCGGCAAGTTCTTCTTCGTGGGCATCAAGGTCCACCTTCCGCTGGTTCAGATCACCGGCCCGAGCAGACAACTCCTTGGCGGTCTCCTCCTGTTTTTGTTCAATGTCTTGCTTCATCAGGAGGAGGGCCTGCCGTTCTTCGGCCAGCTGTGCCCGCTTGGCCTCTAACGCATTAAGAGATCGCGCGCGGACATCCGCCAAGATCTCCGCGCGCCTCAACATGTCAGCTTCGGCCTTCTCGATGAGCGCCTCCCTGGAAGCTAGCTTCTCCCGTCGGGCGCGATGAAGATTCAGCAGCTTTTGGAGCAGTTGCTCCTCTTCAGACGTGCTGCTGCTGCTGGCGCCTGGCGCATCCACAAGCTGGAGCCCGGCAGCGGCAAGGATCTCCTCGTCCACAACATCCTCCTCGGTTGACGCTCTGGAGCCCACCGTCCAGGGGAGGCTGACGTAGACGTTCTCGCCGACCCGGATGTATTTGCTTGGCGGAGGCGAGTTGGGTCCTGCCGCCTCGTCAGTGGTTGAGGGACCCGTGGTCGGAGTAGCGCCTGGCGCTCCTGTGGCCTCAGGGCCGTCAGTACGACCACCGGCTCCCTCGCCGGCCTCCTCAGCGGCCTCAGCTTCAGCAGCCTTGGCGGCTTCATCGGTGGGCGCCTTGGCGGTATTATCCTCGGCGGCCTTGCCGGCCTCTTCGGCAGCCCTGGCAGCCTCTTCGTCGGCAAGCTTGTCGGTTGCCAGCTTGTCGGCCTTGGCAGCGGCGGCCTTGGCAGCCTCGTCGTCGACGGCCCCTGCGGTGTTCTCCTCGGTAGAAGAGTCAATGTTCATTGGCTCCACCGAGGAGGGCTCTGCCAACCCGAGAAGTAAAGCAAAAAGAGCTTCAGGAAGAAATTCAAGAAGCCAAAAGAAAGAAAGCAGAAAGAGTTTTGCGGCAAGTGGGTTTACCCGTGTTGAGCTCAGGAGCGGTGGGCTCCCCTCCCCCGTCAACGTTTGTCATTGGGGTGGGGTCGCCAGCGCTGGTGCTTGGCGCTTCGGCGCTTGCCGGCTCCTCTTCGTGGCTCGGCTCGCTAGTGGGAGCCCTTACCGGAGATCTTCTCCTTGGCGGAGTGGTCGAGGGGGGTGGTACTTCTGGAGCACCTTCAGATGGCTCCACTTGCTGCTCCTCTCCTACACGCCCAAAGATGTCAGTAACAAAATGCTTGTTCCTCAGCGACCGCCAGCGAAAGGTAGTTGAAATACTTACGCTGGGGGCTACAACGAGGGCTGGGCTCCGAGCTGGCCGGGACGGTCTCAGACGCTCTCCCGGTGGTTGCCGTGGGCTCATCTTCGACGACCACCACGGTCTTGCTCGTCGAGACCTTAGCTCTCTTCCTTGTCCTCTCCGCCAAAGTTTCCTCCCTGCGGAAGCAACGCCGGAGCGCGACAATTGAGGACAGAAACAAAACCTTACAAAGATTGAGGGTCGCGGCAAGGGAACTTACTCTTCCTCGTCGTCCTCTTCGCTGAGGGCGGAAAAATCAAAGTCCGCCTCCGTGTGAGGAGGGGGGGGGGGGGAGCTGGGCTCCTTGGCCGCTTGGCAGGGGTAGTAGCAGCGGTCTTTGATGACCCTGCTCCAGTTGCCGGGGCCGCGTGAGACACTCCCGCAGCACCAGCCCTTGCTGCGGTTGAGCGCGTCGAACGGCGCTCCGGCGGTTGTTGAACTTCTTGCCGCTCAGCCACTTTGCCAAGCCTGCGAAGGCGTTTCCTCCTCAGAGGGGCTGGGGACTCTGACTGCGGTGGGCTTTCGGTGCCCTCCTCGGAAAAGGAGCCCTCATCCTCCGAGCTGCCTGACTCGTCGGCAGGCTGGCTTGGCCCGACATCCTTGTCGGGTGCGGCGAGCTCGCCCTTCCCGGCAAGCATCCCCTGCTCGGCAAGGCTCTCCTTTTGTGCCTCGTCGAGCTCCGCCAAAGTATAACCAAAATCGCCAGCTTCTCTGGCGAGCCTGTCCTCCTCCACTCTTCGAGCAATGAATTCTATTTCTTGCTCAGTGGTGTTGCGGACGAGCCACTCTTCCACCCGGACCTGCTTTTCGACCGTGGAGTCAAAGAATCGCTGCACGTCTTCTTCGAGCGGCACGTCCCAAGTTGCTTCAACGCTGTGCGCATTGCAGAGCGGCATCATAGCGATGATTGCACTCAATGCGGAGTTGTTGCAAAGAGGCACGATGTGCTTCGGCAGCGTGAACGCCTTGTCGCGCTTTTCTGGATCTGTCTCTTGCTTGAACAGTTCTCGCATGAAAAAGTCGTGCTGCAGAACTGTGAAGTTGTTGATCAGTCCAGGGCGCAGCCGCATGATATCGGCTGGGTTCTTCCAATCAGAGGCCGGCCTTCCTCTCTGCTGCAGAGGAGCAATGCGGCGGCGGAGGAAGTCTGCGCCAACCATCCCTATGGTGAGCCCGGCCTCCCTGAGCCGTATGATCCTGGCAGCGGCAATCTCCAGCTTTTTGTCCTGGGGATCCAGATCGCTCCAGTCTGTGCCACGCGCCGCTGGGGTCTTGCGAAGCTCACAGTATGATGGCGGATCGTCGTCAATGATCCAACACCATTCAGACCGGATTTCTCCCCATCTTGGGCGGAGATCCCCCTTCAGATAATGCTCCTTGGCGCCCAATCTTGAAACGAACGAGACGCCAACAGTGAGAGGCTCCCCCTTTTCAGCACGGGGAGTGAAGTAATGCCTGAACAGCGCGGTGTTGGGTGCGACGCCGACGAAGTTCTCGCACAGATGCGCAAATATTGCCATGGTGGATACGGCATTCGGTGTGAGATCCAGCAGACGGAGGTTGAAGGTGTACATGACGTCGCTGAAGAAATCCGAATACGGTGGGCAGAGCCCGCACCAAAAGTAGCAAGCGAAGAAGGGGTACTTGCTCACTTCGCTCTCGTCGGTGGCTGGGCGGACGCGGGTGGCCGGATGCGCCTTGGTCCTCGCGGCCCACATGCCTTGGAACTTGGCCTTCAGATCCGCCCCCGTGAGCGTCGGAGCGAAGAGCGCGTACTTCTGCCTCTTCATCTGCGCCTGGGTCTCCGTCCTTGAGGACTTCCCCGTCTTCCCCTTTTCTCCTTTGGGAGGCATGGCGAAGGCGGAGCTGAGGACCGAGGGAGACGCGGACGCGTGCGGTGGCGGAGGATTGGGAAACCGCCTTTGTTTTAGAGCGGAGGAAGAAGAAGGCGGAGATTTGAAGATCGAGAATGGTGAGAGGGGTGTGCGAGTGCTTCTGCAGGTCCCTCCTTTTATGGGGAAAGATGCGGAACCATCCGCCCCTTCGTCATTCGAGATAACTGCGCACGCTTCCCATGCTCCGCATTCAACGCGCGACGCATGGGAGAGCGTGCAATTAAACAGCATAGAGACGTTTCGGCTTATCCCAGCCACGCGTGCCCGTGCACTGTTTGGGCCTGGCCCAACAACGCCCGGCACCGTGTGTGGCCCAGGCCCGGGGGCTCCTGTCGGTGTACTAGAATAGGGGTACCCTAGTACCCCGTACTTGTGCACGGGCAGTAGTAGCATCCCGCGGCCAGGCTTGCGGGAGGACAGCCAGAGAGAAGCTCAAGATTATTAAGCCATTCAAGAACAAAGTATACAAAGCAAGAGTTAAGGCCCCGGCAAGAGGAGCTGCCGGGAGGGACAGCTGAGGCCCAGCCTGGGCATTGCTGAAGCAGAGTACTTGCCGCGGCAAGGTACTTGCCCCGGCAAGTCATTGGCTGCGGCAAGGTATTGGCTGCGGCAAGATAGCGGCTGCGGCAAGGTACTTGCCCCGGCAAGTTACCTTGCATGCCAACTATGGGCTGCGCCAAGCTGTCAGGTGCGGCAAGGTCTTGCCGTGGCAAGCGTTACTGTACCACTGTGCTACTGTGCTGCTCCGGTGCCTCTGCCAGCGTGGCGCTCTGGGTCCTTCCAAGCGTGCGTGGCAGGGCACTGTGTAGACGGCGGTGCACTGTAGATAGCGGTGCAGCAGCAGGTGGGATAGGCTTTTCCCACGTCCACGACGTCCGGGTACATGTATCTGGACAGCAAAGGCATGGGCATTTAATGCCCTTGTCCCCTGCCGTCAGTGGTAGGTAGGACATGTCATCCTGGTAATAGTGGCCTTACTGTAGCAACTTTCCACCTCTACCTTTACTGTTTGCCACCTGTTGGAGACCCCTTTGTGCGTATAAAAGGAGGCCCATGGGCAACGTGAAAGGAGAGAAACTGGGGAAAAGGGAGAACTCCAGTATTGTACGCAGCTACTCGGTACTGTAGCGCTCCTGGAGCTAGAACAATCATACAGATAATAACCAAAAAGCAGGAGTAGGGTTTTACGCATCCGTGCGGCCCGAACCTGGGTAAATCTCTCTCGTGCACTGTCGTGTTCTTCGCTAGATTTGCTCTTCGCGCGACCGTCTCTCCCTGCCGAACGTAAAGGGGTCCTTCTCTGGGTCCCATAGGTGATCGCGGATTCGTCCCCGACATTGGACGATTTGTGGTACTCTATTTTAATGATATACTGATTTATAGCAGATCTTTGGAAGAACATTTGGAACATTTACGTGCTGTTTTTATTGCTCTACGAGATGCACGTTTGTTTGGTAACCTTGGGAAGTGCACCTTTTGCACCGACCGAGTATCTTTTCTTTGCTATGTTGTTACTCCATAGGGAATTGAAGTTGATAAAGTCAAGATTGAAGCTATTGAGAGTTGGCCGCAGCCCAAAACGGTCACACAAGTGAGGAGTTTTCTTGGACTCGCTGGTTTCTATAGGCGTTTTGTGTGAGATTTTAGCACCATTGCTGCACCTCTCAATGAGCTTACAAAGAAGAATGTGCCTTTTGTTTGGGGCACCGCACAGGAAGAAGCCTTCACGGTATGGAAAGATAAGTTGACACATGCTCCTTTACTCCAATTTCCTGATTTTAATAAGACTTTTGAGCTTGAATGTGATGCTAGTGGAATTGGATTAGGAGGTGTTTTACTACAAGATGGTAAACCTGTTGCATACTTTTCTGAAAAATTGAGTGGGTCTAATCTGAACTATTCTACTTATGATAAAGAATTATATGCTCTTGTCCAGACTTTAGAAACATGGCAATATTATTTATGACCCGAGGAATTTGTTATACATTCTGATCATGAATCTTTGAAACATATTAAAAGTTAAGCAAAACTGAACCGTAGACATGCTAAATGGGTTGAATTCATTGAGACTTTCCCTTATGTCATAAAACATAAGAAAGGTAAAGAAAATGTTATTGCTGATGCATTGTCTCGTCGTTATACTATGCTTTCACAACTTGACTTTAAAATATTTGGTTTGGAGACCATCAAAGATCAATATGTGCATGATGCTGATTTTATAGATGTAATGCAGAATTGTAAAGAAGGAAGAACATGGAATAAGTTCGTCGTTAACGATGGATTTGTGTTCCGTGCTAACAAGCTATGCATTCCAGCTAGCTCCGTTCGTCTTTTGTTGTTGCAGGAGGGGCATGGAGGAGGATTAATGGGACACTTTGGCGTGAAGAAGACGGAGCACGTAGTTGCTACATATTTCTTTTGGCCAAAGATGAGACGGGATGTTGAGCGTTTTGTTGCTCGCTGCACTACATGTCAAAAAGCTAAGTCACGACTCAATCCTCATGGTTTATATATGCCTTTGCCTGTACCTAGTGTTCCATGGGAGGATATATCTATGGATTTTGTTTTAGGATTACCTCGAACAAAGAAGGGGAGGGAGAGCATATTTGTTATCGTGGATAGATTTTCGAAAATGGCACACTTCATACCATGTCATAAAAGCAATGATGCTGCTAATGTTGCTGATCTGTTCTTTCGTGAAATTATTCGCTTGCATGGTGTGCCAAATACTATTGTTTCAGATCGTGATACTAAATTTCTAAGCCACTTTTGGAGATGTTTATGGGCTAAGTTAGGGACTAAACTGCTTTTTAGTACTACTTGTCACCCCCAAACTGATGGACAAACTGAAGTAGTCAATAGAACATTGTCTACTATGCTTAGAGCTGTTTTGAAGAATAACAAGAAAATGTGGGAAGAATGCTTGCCTCATATTGAATTTGCTTATAATCGTTCGCGGCATTCTACTACTAAGATGTGCCCTTTTGAAATTGTGTATGGTTTCCTACCTCATGCACTTATTGATTTGTTGCCTCTTCCATCTTCGGAGAAGGTTAATTTTGATGCTAAGCAACATGCTGAATTGGTCTTAAAAATGCATGAGTTAACTAAGGAGAACATTAGCGTATGAATGCTAAATATAAACTTGCTGGAGATAAGGGTAGAAAACATGTTGTGTTTGCACCTAGAGATCTTGTTTGGTTACATTTGCGTAAGGATAGATTTCCTGATTTGCGCAAATCAAAGCTAATGCCACGTGCTGATGGTCCTTTTAAGGTTTTAGAGAAAATAAATGATAATGCATATAAACTTGAGCTGCCTGCAGATTTTGGGGTTAGTCCCACTTTTAACATTGCAGATTTGAAGCCTTACTTGGGTGAGGAAGATGAGATTCCGTCGAGGACGACTTCATTTCAAGAAGGGGAGGATGATGAGGACATCAATACCATTGTTGCACCCACAGCCCCTGCTGCTATACATACAGGACCAATTACTAGAGCTCGCGCACGCCAATTGAATTACTAGGTACTTTCATTTCTTGGTAATGATTCTAATGTTCATGAGAATATGATGCTGCCTAAATTGGATACATTTGTTTTGCTTACAAATGAAGGGCCTAGCTTGGACAAGAAAGATGAACCTTGGAGCAAGTTCAAGCATGGAGATGATGGTATGTGCCAGGGGAACAAGAATGGAGTTTCAAGTGTTGATTTCAGGACTTTGAAGCCACCATAATGAGTGCATGAAGGCTTGGACGAAATATATAACATGCCACTTCCTAAATTTCGTCCAGAGGATATTATAGGTGCTGTGTCACCTTATTATTGGGCCAGGCCCATGTAATTTCGAAATACTTGAGTATAGGCTATTTTTAGAGTCCGTATGTGTGGGGAAACAAGAGTTAGGGTTGGTTTCGGACCCCTCCTCTAAGGGCCACGAAATTCCCCCCCTCTTCCTCCATATATACAGCCCTTAGGGCGCCGTTTAGACTTTGGGTTTTATTTAGATTAAAAGTTCGCCATAGCTGCAAATTCGTGTACTTCGTTTGTGTTCAATGACCAGACCAAGACGTCATAGAACCCCACGTTGATCAATAAAGCTTTCATCTTATATTCGCAATATCCAGATTGCAATCTTTGTTTATTGCTTGTTCTTTGCTTGCTTGCAGGAAATAGACCTTCGTGGTCAGGTTGATCATGCTCCGGCATGGTCAATAACCTCTCGGAGTTGGTTCAGCGATTGCTAAGGCGCGACGTCCTCGCACGTTCGTAGTCGGATAGTCAAAGTCTACTCCTCTGAAATGATAATCATCATCTCATCGAAAGACGGGACACCTTTGCCTCTATCAGCTTCCCCCTTTCTCGGCTTTTATCGATGAGGTGATGCGGACGTATGGGTTTCGACTCCTAGATTTTACTCTGAATTCCGTCACCTGCATGTTCGTCTTTGCCCATCTTTGCGAGAATTTTGTGGGGGTAGTGCCCAACGTGCCTCTATTCCTCCATTTCTATTCACCGTGGATTGAAGGCGACGCCATCTCCGACAGTGTGACATGGATCCTGAGGTCTGCCAGGAAAGAAGAGTACCTCGAAGGAACCTGGCATAAGAAGTGGCCGGAATGGAGGGTGGTATGGTGTTGGATTAAAATGAAGGATTTCCCCAAGTACTGTGCCACTGCGACCGAGATGCTCATGAGGATCCCCCACTGGTCAGATGTGGGCCCCAGGGATGAAGAATTCGGTCTGGTCTACGACCAGATACAAGATCTTCGCGCTGCGGGCTTGACCCTTGAGAAGGTGGGTGCTGACTTCCTCTGGCGCCAGATAGCTCCGTTGTAGAGGAGAGGCCCGCTAGCCTGGGAGTACAAGAACACTGCCGACATGATGCGGATCCGTCCCGGCCTCACCAACAACCTGACGATGTTGGAGCACAACTATGTGATCTGCAAGATTTTCAACAAGGGTTGCAACTACACCTTGCAGGATATGGTGCTCCCATTGTGCAACAACACTGCCAGGGACTCCGTTTTGGCAATTATGCTGGAGTGCAACGCCCAAGACATTGTCAGCACATGGCATAGACCAGAAAGAACTATTGAAGAACAGTGGCATGATGAGCTGGCAGAGGTCCCAAAAAGAGAGGAAAATGATCCGATCTATCCCACCAAGGATCATGAGCTCAATTACAAGGAGGAGTTGGAGCTTCCCGGGTAGCGGGCAATGACTCTGAAGAAGAAGGGGAGGCAGAGGACGAGGAGACATATGAGCAAGAGGCAGAGGAGCCCCCTTTCCCGTCGGCTCCCAAGATGACTGCCACAACGCCTAGGACTTCGAAGAGACCTGCTGAGGAGAGGCAGAAGCGTGCCGAACCGGCAGGAGCTGATGTTGTTGCCGGCACGGAGACCAGCACGCCAGGGCTTCTCGGCGACAAGTTCCCCAACAATAGGCTTCCAGGCAACAAGCTTCCCGACCTCAAGCTTCCCGGAAGCAGACATCCTAGCAGCAGGTTTCGACGGCCGCGAAGAGGGTAGAGGCCTCCCAGCCCCAAGCTCTGCCAGCAGCGAAGCGTGTCTGAGAGCTTTCTCCTCCGGAGACGGCTTATGGCTCCGAAAGCCAAGCATACTGGGACATCTCCCGTCTTGACGAGGAGGAAGAGGAGGAGTAAGTACTCACCCCTTCCTCTATTATTTACTTTGATTAATTTTTGCGCCATTATTCTAATGGCTTGTTCTATCTTGTTCTTGCAGGGATGATGCGCCTCTGACACACAGGTCTCGGAAGAGAGCTGTTAGACTGTATATTACGTAGGGCTTCTGTACGTAACTGTATATTGTATTGTACATGTTGTGTACCCCTATATATATAAAGAGCCACACCCGTATTAGGGTGTCGTGCAGTTTCCCACAATTCTAAGTTTTACATGGTATTAGTTTAGGTTACGATAGATGTCTTCCGCACCTGCCCCGGCCGCCGCCGCCAACGCTGCATTGATCGCTGCTGCCGCAACCGCGTCGCCGTTCCTGTCTTCCCGTCCACTGGCTTCTCTTCACTCCGGCCTCTCATCCATGGCGGGCACCTCCATGGATCAGCCGCCACCGCCGATCTCCTCTGCGCCTCCTCCATCTAGTGGTGGTTCTGCTCCTGCCTCGTACGAAGCCGTCGCACCGCCATGGTCATCTGGAGCCTATCCAACCGCTCCTTGGCTGGCTCCTCCGTTGACTCTTGGCACGCCCGCGGCGTATTCCTCGGTGCCATACGACGCTTGTACTCCCGCCCCTCCAGCTGCCCAGTACGGCGCGGCTCAACCCACTATGGCGCTAATCCAGCAGCATGCGGCGCTAATCCAGCAACATACGACGCTAATCCAGCAGCCCACTACGGCGCCTCTCCAGCAGCCCATTACGTCGCCCCTCCAGCAGCCCACTATGGCGTGGCTACGATGCCCTACGACGCAGCTACAATGCCCTACGGTGCGGCTGTGTTCGCGACACCAAACGGCGCGCATCAGCCGCCGTATCAGCCGCAGTATGATGCTTCTATAGTGCCCTATGGTGTATCCTCCGGGGCGCCCCTGGCGCTCTCGACGGATCTGGTCAGAGCCTCGTCAACACATGGTGGTGCTCCACCTCCGGGCTACTACGCTCTGCCCTACGGCGCTGCGCCGCCGCCGCCGGATCCTGTTGCTACTACATCCCCATTCTACTTCGCGCACCTCATCCCGGTGAAGCTTACGACGGATAATTACGTGTTGTGGCGTGTGCAGGTGCTGCCGCTGCTTCGCAGTCGCTACTTTGAGGGGTATGCTGATGGCACATGCCCTCCACCACATCATCCGGCGCATCATGCTTGGGTGGCCCAGGATCAAGCCATCCTCTCTGCTATTCAGTCCTCTCTCACGGAGGGAGTTTCGTCATTGGTTATCTTCGCC
Organism: Thinopyrum elongatum; assembly: GCA_011799875.1. Lineage (NCBI taxonomy): Eukaryota > Viridiplantae > Streptophyta > Magnoliopsida > Poales > Poaceae > Thinopyrum > Thinopyrum elongatum. The sequence continues at coordinate 286,804,022 of CM022298.1, read as the reverse complement.
GCTACGTCCCGGGACGCGTGGACGGCCATTCATATCAGTTTCGCTTTGCAGTCCCAGGCGCGTGCTCATGCTATTCGCACTGCGCTTGGAGAGGTGAAGCTTAATGACCTCACCGTCACTGACTACTTCAATAAGGTGGCGGGTATGGCTGGCACATTTGCCTCCATTGGCAAGGCTCTTGGTCTGGAGGAGTTCACCTCTTATGTGCTCAATGGTCTGGGTGATGACTATGACAACTTGGTGGAGAATATCAATGGTCGTGACACTCCCATCCAGTCGCGTGAGTTGTATGCGCACCTTCTCGCCACGGAACAACGCATCCCGGCTCGCCGCTCTACGCCGAGTTTCCCTTCCGCCAACGCTGCAACGCGCGGGAAGGGCAAGCCCTACAAGCCACCAACTGGTGCCAAACCTCCACCGACCGCGCCTAATTCGCGGAACACCACTACCTCCATGGGAGGTCAAGTCCGTGCCTGCTGCCCTTCTTGTGGTGCTCAGGTCCCTTGCCAGCTGTGTGGGCTTGATGGTCACCTTGCCTCCCGTTGTCATCGTCGCTTCAAGAAGGATTTCTTGGGGATTGGGAACAATGGCAAGGGTAATGAGAAGCAGGCTGCCCTGGTGAGTCATGAGCAGGGACATACTCCTTCCTATCCAGTTGATGCATCTTGGTACATGGATACGGGAGCTACCAATCACCTGACGAGTGAGATGGGCAAGCTCTCTACACAGGATCCGTACCGTGGACACGATCAAGTTCGCACCGCTAACGGGGAAGGTATGCACATCTCACATATTGGCCAGGCATCACTTCTTACCCGTCGATCCAAACAATTACGTCTTCTTAATGTCCTTCGTGTTCCCTCTGTTTCACGTAGTTTGCTTTCAGTTCCTAAACTTACTCGTGATAATAATGTTCTTGCCGAATTTCATCCATTTCATTTTTTTGTTAAGGACCGGGACACGAGGGACGTACTTCTTAGAGGTCGACTGCGCAGTAATGGTCTCTATGCACTTGATGTGCCACCAGCTCCTAGTGCTTTCAATGGTGTTCGTGTGTCTCCATCACATTGGCATGCGCGCCTTGGTCACCCTGCCACTCCCATCGTTCGCCATGTACTACATCGTCATGAGCTTCCAGTCGTGTCCAATAAACATGTTGATGCAGTTTGTGATGCCTGTCAGCAAGGCAAGAGTCATCAGTTTCCTTTTTCTGAGTCGAGTCGTGTAGTCAATAAACTTCTTGAACTTGTGTTTTCGGATGTATGGGGCCATGCCCAAACCTCTGTTAGTGGTCATAATTACTATGTCAGTTTTATTGATGCTTACAGTCGGTTCACTTGGCTTTATCTTCTTAAACGCAAGTCTGATGTGATTAATGTTTTCCTGCAATTCCAAGCACATGTTGAGCGTCTGCTCAGTCACAAAATCATTCATGTGCAATCAGATTGGGTGGGGGGGGGGTGAGTATCACAACCTTAATGCATTCTTTACTAAGCTTGGAATTACACACCGTGTGTCTTATCCTCATACACATCACCAAAATGGTGTAGCTTAACGTAAGCATCGCCATATAGTTGAGACTGGTCTTGCATTGCTTGCCCATGCCTCCGTTCCTTTCCGGTTTTGGAGTGATGCGTTTTCCACCGCATGATTTCTCATTAAAAGACTTCCAACACGACTCCGTCAGATGAAAACACCACTTGAACTCTTGCTGAATGAAATTCCTGATTATACGTTTCTCAAGGTCTTTGGATGTGCGTGTTGGCCACATCTTCGTCCATATAACCAACGCAAGTTGGAGTTTCGGTCTAAACAGTGCGTCTTCTCCCTCAACAAGCAAATCAACTTCCTCCAGAGCCGGATCTACGACCTTCAAAACCAAGTCTTTGAATATGAGGCAAGGTTTAAAGGTATGAGTTTGGCTGCCAGTTGCAAGACCCGAGAGACTCACTTCTCCTCTCATGATGGTAAGCCTCTGCCATGGAAACCCGAGGACAGGATCGCTACCACTTCATCACCACCACCACCTCCTTCTTCATCACCAAAAGAGAATTGAGTATCGGGTATGGGCACTCCCCTTGGCTTTCGCCAAGCTTGGTGGAGGTGCCCCGGTATCGTATCACCTCCACTATCTTTTGCCTTTACTTTTCTTAGTTCAATCCATGGTTATCTTTTGCTTTAGATGAATAAAAGTTTAGTTCGATCCTTTCTTTTTGAAGAGTTTGCTTAGTGATCTATCCTTGTAATCATGTGCGAGATATATAATAAAGTTTAGTTTGAGTTTTGCTTTCTTTACTTTCATGTTTCAATAAAAAGAAAGGAAATAAATGAAAAAGATCATATGCTAATCTTATGGTAAGTAATGACATCACATAAGGAAAAGTATAAGTAGAAAATTTTATTGTAGATTGACAAACATAGAATTAGTCAATGATGCAGTTCGTGAAAGAATTAATAAGGGAAGAGAAGATTCACATGCAAATACACTATCCTGGAAATCTTTTGTGATTGTGAGCACCCATCAAAATATTATATGCCAAAATTGTTGACGTTGGACAAGGAAGACAACGTAATGATTTATGTTTGTTCATATTCACATAGAAGTTATATTGTCATAGATCCTTCAACATGTGGTGTTTGCCCCCTATCTTTGCTAGCCAAAAATTCCGCACTAAGTAGAGATACTACTTGTGCATCCAAAAACCATTAAACCCAAATCTTGTTTTGAGAGTCCACCATACCTACTTATGGATTGAGCAAGATCCTTCAAGTAAGTTGTCATCGGTGCAATAAGGCAATAAAAATTACTTCTAAAAGTGTTAGATCATTTAGTGTAAGAGAAAATTGAGCATTGTACGAACTTGTGATGGCGAAGAATAAAAGCGACAGACTGCATAATAAAGGTTGCCATCATAAGGGGCAATATAACGTGATGTTATCTTGCACTAAGGGGTTGAGCATACAAACAAAAAGCGCATGGCAACCTCTGCTTCCCTCTGCGAAGGGCTTATCTTTTACTTTTATGTATTTACTTTCATGCCAGAGTCAAAGTTCTTCTTTCTATTCCTTTTTATTTTTTCCTTTGGCAAGCATCATGTGGTGAAGAAAGATCTAGGCACATATATCCAGTTGAATATGGGTAGCATGAGTTATTATTGTTGACATCACCCTCGAGGTGAATACATTGGGAGGCGAAACTATAAGCCCCTATCTTTCTTTGTGTCCGGTTGAAACGTTTTGCTCATGTGTACGCGGTGAGTGTTAGTAATCATAGAAGACTATATGATGGTTGAGTATGTGGACTTGCCTAAAGGCTCCGATACGTGACCCTTCCTGAAAAGATGATGAATTGTAGTTGCAAAGTTGACTGAGAACATAGTTTGTTGGTTTCCAATAGAGTTTATGCTTTATACTTCGTTGTTGTGATGAATTGTTACTTGTTCATGAGAAGTCTATGATAAAAGTTCTACGATAAAATTTTTATGTTAAAGTTTGTTGCTGTTATAATAATTTACATGATGCTTCTATGTCCGTATTTTGTTTTTATCGACACCTCTCTCTCTAAGCATGTGGACATGTTTTTTGATTTCGGTTTTCGCTTGAGGACAAGCGAGGTCTAAGCTTGGGGGAGTTGATACGTCCATTTTGCATCATGTTTACCTACTATTATTTATAATGTTTTTATGCATAATAATGCTTTTTGGAGTAATTCGAATGCCTTTTCTCTCATAATATGCAAGGTACTCACAAAGAGGGAGAATTCCGGCAGCTGGAAATCTGGACCTGAAAAAGCTACGTCAGGCTACCTATTCTGCACAACTCCAAATGAGCTGAAACTTCACGAGGATTTTTTATGGAATAAATAAGAAATATTGGAGCCAATAAGTACCAGAGGGGGCCCACCAGGTGGGCACAACCCACCTGGGCGCGCCAGGAAGCCCAGGCGCGCCCTGGTGGGTTGTGCTCCCCTCGGCCCACCTCCGGTGCCCATCTTCTGGTATATAAGTCATTCTGACCTAGAAAAAATGAGGAGAGGACTTTCGGGATGAAGCGCTGCCGTATCGAGGCGGAACTTGGGTAGGAGCACTTTTGCCCTCCGGCGGAGCGATTCCGCCAGGGGAACTTCCCTCCTGGAGGGGGAAATCATCGTCATCATCATCACCAACAACTCTCCCATCTTGGGGAGGGAAATCTCCATCAACATCTTCAACAGCACCATCTCCTCTCAAACCCTAGTTCATCTCTTGAGTTCAATCTTTGTATCGGAACTATAGATTGGTGCTTGTGGGTGACTAGTAGTGTTGATTACATCTTGTAGTTGATTACTATATGGTTTATTTGGTGGAAGATTATATGTTCAGATCCATTATGCTATTTAATACTCCTCTGATCTTGAGCATGATTATCATTTGTGAGTAGTTACTTTTGTTCTTGAGGTCACGGGAGAAATCATGTTGCAAGTAATCATGTGAATTTGATATGTGTTCGATATTTTGATGATATGTATGTTGTGATTCCCTTAGTGGTGTCATGTGAACGTTGACAACATGATACTTCACCATATTTGGGCCTAAGGGAATGCATTATGGAGTAGTTATTAGATGATGGGCTGCGAGAGTGACAGAAGCTTAAACCCTAGTTTATGCGCTATTCCGTAAGGGACCGATTGGATCCAAAAGTTTAATGCTATGGTTAGAATTTATTCTTAATACTTTTCCCGTAGTTATGGATCCTTGCGAGGGGGTTAATCATAAGTAGGAGGTTTGCTCAAGTAAGAACAACACCTAAGCACCGATCCACCACATATCAAATTATCAAAGTAGTGAACACGAATCGAACCAACATGATGAAAGTGACTAGATGAAATTCCCGTGTACCCTCGAGAACACTTTGCTTATCATAAGAGACCGTTTTGGCCTGTCCTTTGCCTCAAAAGGATTGGGCTACCTTGCTGCACTTTTTGTTACTACTACCGTTACTTGCTCGTTACAAATTATCTTGCTATCAAACTACTCTGTTACTTATAATTTCAGCACTTGCAGACATTACCTTGCTGAAAACCACTTGTCATTTCCTTCTGCTCCTCGTTGGGTTCGACACTCTTACTTATCGAAAAGGCTACAACTGATCCCATATACTTGTGGGTCATCAAGTCTCTTTTCTGGCGCTATTGCCGGGGAGTGAAGCGCTCTTAGTAAGTGGAAATAGGTAAGGAAGAATTATTACTACGTGCTGAAATTTATTGTCACTTGTTACTATGGAAAACAATCCTTTGAGGGTTTTTTTCGGGGTATCTTCGCCTCGACCGGAACCACAATTAGTTACCCCTCAACCTACTGCACCTACTGAAAATATTGAATATGAAATTCCTTCGGGTATGGTAGAACAACTGCTAGCTAATCCTTATGCAGGAGATGGAACCGAACATCCTGATAAGCACTTGATATATGTGGATGAAATTTGTGGATTGTTTAAGCTTGCAGGTTTATCCAGAGATGAAGCTAAGAAGAATGTTTTCTCTTTATCTTTGAAGGTAAAAGCATTGACATGGTATAGGCTATGCGATGATATTGGATCTTGGAATTGGAATTGGTTGAAATTGGAATTCCATCAAAAAATTTATCCTATGCATCTAGTTCATCGTGACCGGAATTATATATATAATTTTTGGCCTCGTGAAGGAGAAAGTATCGCTCTAGCTTGGGGGAGGCTTAAGTCAATGTTATATTCATGCCCCAATCATGAGCTCTCAAGAGAAATTATTATTCAGAATTTTTATGCTCGGCTTTCTCATAATGATCAAACCATGCTCGATACTTTTTGTACTGGTTCTTTTATGAAGAAGACTATTGAATTCCGGTGGGATCTTTTAGAAAGAATTAAACACAACTCTGAATATTGGGAACTCGACGAAGGTAAAGAGTCAGGTATTGAGCTTAAGTTTGATTGTGTTAAATCTTTTATGAATACCGATGCTTTTCAAAAGTTTAGTACTAAATATGGACTTGACTCTGAAATAATAGCCTCTTTTTGTGAATCCTTTGCTACTCATGTTGATCTCCCTAAAGAGAAGTGGTTCAAATATCACCCACCAATTAAAGAAGAAATTAAGGAACCGGTAAAAGCTAAAGATGAAACTATTATTTATAATGTTGATCCAGTTGTTCCTACTGCTTATATTGAAAAACCACCTTTCCCTGTTAGGATGAAGGAACATGCTAAAGTTTCAACTGTGGTCAACAAAAGTTATATTAAAACACCTAAACCAACTGAACAAATCAAAGTAGAACCTAGTGTTGCTATGGTTAAAGATCTCTTGGTCGATAATATAGATGGGCATGTTATTTACTTCTGTGATGAAGCTGCTAGAATTGCCAAACCCGATGAAAAACATAAACATAGACCTGTTGTTGGCATGCCTGTTGTCTCAGTTAAGATAGGAGATCACTGTTATCATGGTTTATGTGACATAGGTGCTAGCGTGAGTGCTATTCCTTTTACCTTATATCAAGAAATTATGAATGATATAGCACCCGCTGAAATAGAAGACATAGATGTTACTATTAAGCTTGCCAATAGAGATACTATATCACCAATTGGGACTGTTAGAGATGTTGAAGTCTTGTGTGGGAAAATAAAATACCCTACTGATTTTCTTGTTCTTGGTTCCCCACAAGATGACTTTTGTCCCATTATCTTTGGTAGACCTTTCTTGAACATTGTTAATGCTAAAATAGATTGTGAGAAACAAACTGTCGGTGTTAGTTTTGGTAATGAGTTTCATGAGTTCAATTTTTCTAAGTTTAGTAGAAAACCTCATAAGAAAGATTTGCCTAGTAAGGATGAAATTATTGGTCTTGCTTCTATTGCTGTACCTCCTACTGATCCTTTAGAACAATATCTACTAGATCATGAAAATGATTTACATATGCATGAAAGAAATGAAATAGATAAGATTTTCTTTGAACAACGTCCTCTGCTTAAGCACAATTTTCCTATTGAAACTCTAGGAGATCCTCCTCCACCTAAAGGTGATCCTATGTTTGAATTAAAACAATTACCAGACACTTTGAAATATGCTTATCTTGATGAGAAAAAGACATATCCTGTTATTATTAGTGCTAACCTTTCAGAACATGAAGAAGAAAGATTATTGAAAGTTCTGAGGAAGCACCGAGCTGCTATTGGATATACTCTCGATGACCTTAAGGGCATTAGTCCCACTCTATGTCAGCACAAGATTAATATGGAACCTGATGCTAAACCCGTTGTTGATCACCAACGTCGGTTAAATCCGAAGATGAAGGAAGTGGTAAGAACAGAAATATTAAAACTTCTGGAAGGAGGTATAATCTATTCTATAGCTGATAGTAGATGGGTAAGTCCTGTTCATTATGTCCCTAAGAAGGGAGGTATTACTGTTGTTCCTAATGATAAGAATGAACTTATTCCACAAAGAATTGTCACAGGCTATAGAATGGTAATTGATTTTAGAAAATTAAACAAAGCAACTAGAAAAGACCATTACCTTCTGCCTTTTATTGATCAAATGCTAGAAAGATTATCTAAGCACACACATTTTAGCTTCCTTGATGGATATTCTGGTTTTTCACAAATACCTGTTTCTCAACCTGATCAAGAAAAGACCACTTTTACTTGTCCTTTTGGAACTTATGCTTATAGACGTATGCCTTTTGGTTTATGCAATGCACCTGCTACCTTTCAAAGATGTATGACTGCTATATTCTCTGATTTTTGTGAAAAGATCGTTGAGGTTTTCATGGATGAATTTTCTGTTTATGGGAGGTCTTTTGATGATTGCTTAAGCACTCTTGATCGAGTTTTGCAGAGATGTGAGCGAACAAATCTTGTCTTGAATTGGGAGAAGTGCCACTTTATGGTTAACGAAGGCATTGTTTTGGGCCATAAAATTTCTGAAAGAGGTATTGAGGTGGACAAAGCTAAGGTTGATGCAATTGAGAAAATGCCATGTCCTAAAGATATCAAAGGTATTCGTAGTTTCCTTGGTCATGCTGGTTTCTATAGGATATTTATCAAAGACTTTTCTAAAATTTCTAGGCCTCTTACAAATCTTTTGCAAAAGGATACTCCTTTTGTTTTTGATGATGATTGTTTAGAAGCCTTCGAAACACTCAAGAAAGCCTTAATTTCTGCACCTATTGTTCAACCACCTGATTGGAACTTGCCTTTTGAAATTATGTGTGATGCTAGTGATTATGTTGTTGGTGCTGTTCTAGGGCAAAGAGTTGATAAGAAACTAAATGTTATCCATTATGCTAGTAAAACTCTAGACAGTGGCCAACGAAATTATGCTACTACTGAAAAAGAATTTTTAGCAGTTGTGTTTGCTTGTGATAAATTTAGATCCTATATTGTTGATTCTAAAGGGATTGTTCACACCGATCATGCTGCTATAAAATACCTTATGGAAAAGAAAGATGCTAAATCTAGACTAATTAGGTGGGTTCTTCTACTACAAGAATTTGATTTGCATATCACAGACAGAAAAGGAGCGGAGAACCCCGTAGCTGATAACTTGTCTAGGCTTGAAAATATTCTTGATGACCCACAACCTATTAAGGATAGCTTTCCTGATGAGCAGTTAGCTGCAATAAATGTTTCTCATAGTACTCCTTGGTATGCTGACTATGCTAATTATATTGTTGCTAAATACATACCACCTAGCTTCACATGCCAACAAAAGAAAAAATTCTTCTATGATTTAAGACATTACTTTTGGATGACCCACATCTTTATAAAGAAGGGGTAGATGGTATTATTAGACGCTGTGTACCTGAGCATGAACAGGAACAAATCCTACGGAAATGTCACTCCGAAGCTTATGGAGGACATCATGCGGGAGACAGAACTGCTCATAAGGTATTGCAATCTGATTTTTATTGGCCTACTCTCTTCAAGGATGCTCGTAAATTCGTATTATTTTGTGATGAATGTCAAAGAATAGGTAATATCGGTAAGCGTCAAGAAATGCCTATGAATTATTCTCTTGTTGTTGAACCATTTGATGTTTGGGGATTTGATTACATGGGACCTTTTCCTTCCTCTAATGGGTATACTCATATTTTGGTTGCTGTTGATTATGTTACTAAGTGGGTAGAAGCTATTCCAACCAGTAGTGCTGATCACAACACCTCTATTAAAATGCTTAAGGAAGTTATTTTCCCAAGGTTTGGAGTCCCTAGATATTTAATGACTGATGGTGGTTCACACTTTATTCATGGTGCTTTCCGTAAAATGCTTGCCAAGTATGATGTTAACCATAGAATTGCATCACCCTATCATCCTCAGTCTAGTGGTCAAGTTGAACTTAGCAATAGAGAAATAAAATTAATCTTACAAAAGACTGTCAATAGGTCCCGGAAGAATTGGTCTAAGGAATTAGATGATGCACTTTGGGCTTATAGAACATCATATAAAAATCCTATGGGTATGTCTCCTTATAAAATGGTTTATGGAAAAGCTTGTCATTTGCCTCTTGAGTTAGAACATAAAGCTTATTGGGCAATTAAGGAACTCAACTATGATCTCAAACTAGCCGGTGAAAAGAGGTTATTTGATATTAGCTCATTAGACGAATGGAGAACCCAAGCTTATGAAAATGCCAAGTTATTTAAAGAAAAAGTTAAAAGATGGCATGATAAAAGAATCCAAAAGCGTGAGTTCAAAGTTGGAGAATATGTTCTTTTGTACAACTCTCGTTTCAGATTCTTTGCAGGAAAACTTCTCTCCAAATGGGAAGGACCCTATGTTATCGAGGAGGTTTATCGATCTGGCGCTATCAAAATAAATAATGCCGAAGGTACTAACCCGAAGGTTGTTAATGGGTAACGAATAAAACATTATATCTCAGGTACACCCATTAATATTGAAAGCAACATTATCCAAACTATGACACCGGAAGAACATATAAAAGAAACCTTCCGAAACACTCCAGAATCGTGAAAAAAAGGAGGTACGTGATACGGTAAGTAAACGGACTCCGAAAAATCCGCAAACATATTTTTTGTCAGTTTTGGAATATTTAAAAAATTAGGAAAATAAGAAACTACCAGGAAGGTGACCCTGGTGGGCACAAAACACCAGGGCGCGCCTGGCTTGCCAGGTGCGCCCAGGTGGGTTGTGCCCACCTCGGGTACTTTCCACACTCCGTTTTTCTTCCGTTTGCTTGTTTCCCAAGATAAAAAAAATCTTTATATACCCCCCCGAACCTATTGACCTCCGTATCGCAGAGAAATCTCCTATTTTCTTTTCCTTGATATTTTCTGACAGATCTAATCCACCATGGCTGCTTCAAGCTCCTCCAAGGACAAGTTCTTCGAGAACGTCATCAACCAATATCTGCGGGAGGTGATGCAGCACCCTCAAGCTATCCAGATGCGTGAGGGGGTGCTCCACATCTGCGATGTGCAAGGCCCCAAGGGGACTGGATCCGTGGAGGCTAGGCTCGAAGCTATGGAGCAGGAAGTCTTCCGGTGCAAGGGGATGGTGGAACGTGGATTCAATGCCAATCACCTCATGATCGCGGACTACACCCGTGATCTCAAGGTGGATGGCAAGTCCATGAAGGACATCGTCTTCTCCCTCAACGAGCAAATCAACTTCCTCCCGAGCCAGATCTATGACCTTCAAAACCAAGTCTTTGAATATGAGGCAAGGTTTAAAGGTATGAGTTTGGCTGCCAGTTGCAGGACCCGAGAGACTCACTTCTCCTCTCATGATGGTGAGCCTCTGCCATGGAAACCCGAGGACATGATCGCTACCACTTCATCACCACCACCACCACCTCCTTCTTCATCACCAAAAGAGAATTGAGTATCGGGTATGGGCACTCCCCTTGGCTTTCGCCAAGCTTGGTGGAGGTGCCCCGGTATCGTATCACCTCCACTATCTTTTGCCTTTACTTTTCTTAGTTCAATCCATGGTTATCTTTTGCTTTAGATGAATAAAAGTTTAGTTCGATCCTTTCTTTTTGAAGAGTTTGCTTAGTGATCTATCCTTGTAATCATGTGCGAGATATATAATAAAGTTTAGTTTGAGTTTTGCTTTCTTTACTTTCATGTTTCAATAAAAAGAAAGGAAATAAATGAAAAAGATCATATGCTAATCTTATGGTAAGTAATGACATCACATAAGGAAAAGTATAAGTAGAAAATTTTATTGTAGATTGACAAACATAGCATTAGTCAATGATGCAGTTCATGAAAGAATTAATAAGGGAAGAGAAGATTCACATGCAAATACACTATCCTGGAAATCTTTTGTGATTGTGAGCACCCATCAAAATATTATATGCCAAAATTGTTGACGTTGGACAAGGAAGACAACGTAATGATTTATGTTTGTTCATATTCACATAGAAGTTATATTGTCATAGATCCTTCAACATGTGGTGTTTTCCCCTATCTTTGCTAGCCAAAAATTCCGCACTAAGTAGAGATACTACTTGTGCATCAAAAGACCTTTAAACCCAAATCTTGTTTTGAGAGTCCACCATACCTACCTATGGATTGAGCAAGATCCTTCAAGTAAGTTGTCATCGGTGCAATAAGGCAATAAAAATTACTTCTAAAAGTGTTAGATCATTTAGTGTAAGAGGAAATTGAGCGTTGTACGAACTTGTGATGGCGAAGAATAAAAGCGACAGACTGCATAATAAAGGTTGCCATCATAAGGGGCAATATAACATGACGTTCTCTTGCACTAAGGGGTTGAGCATACAAACAAAAAGCGCATGGCAACCTCTGCTTCCCTCTGCGAAGGGCTTATCTTTTACTTTTATGTATTTACTTTCATGCAAGAGTCAAAGTTCTTCTTTCTATTCCTTTTTATTTTTTCCTTTGGCAAGCATCATGTGGTGAAGAAAGATCTAGGCACATATATCCAGTTGAATATGGGTAGCATGAGTTATTATTGTTGACATCACCCTCGAGGTGAATACGTTGGGAGGCAAAACTATAAGCCCCTATCTTTCTTTATGTCCGGTTGAAACGTTTTGCTCATGTGTACACAGTGAGTGTTAGCAATCATAGAAGACTATATGATGGTTGATTATGTGGACTTGCCTAAAGGCTCCGATATGTGACCCTTCCTGAAAAGATGATGAATTGTAGTTGCAAAGTTGACTGAGAACATAGTTTGTTGGTTTCCAATAGAGTTTATGCTTTATACTTCGTTGTTGTGATGAATTGTAACTTATTCATGAGAAGTCTATGATAAAAGTTCTACGATAAAAGTTTTATGTTAAAGTTTGTTGCTGTTATAATAATTTACATGATGCTTCTATGTCCGTATTTTGTTTTTATCGACACCTCTCTCTCTAAGCATGTGGACATGTTTTTTGATTTCGGTTTTCGCTTGAGGACAAGCGAGGTCTAAGCTTGGGGGAGTTGATACGTCCATTTTGCATCATGTTTACCTACTGTTATTTATAATGTTTTTATGCATAATAATGCTTTTTGGAGTAATTTGAATGCCTTTTCTCTCATAATATGCAAGGTACTCACAAAGAGGGAGAATTCCGGCAGCTGGAAATCTGGACCTAAAAAAGCTACGTCAGGCTACCTATTCTGCACAACTCCAAATGAGCTGAAACTTCACAAGGATTTTTTATGGAATAAATAAGAAATATTGGAGCCAATAAGTACCAGAGGGGCCCACCAGGTGGGCACAACCCACCTGGGCACGCCAGGAAGCCCAGGCGCGCCCTGGTGGGTTGTGCTCCCCTCGGCCCACCTCCGGTGCCCATCTTCTGGTATATAAGTCATTTTGACCTAGAAAAAATGAGGAGAGGACTTTCGGGATGAAGCGCCACCGTCTCGAGGCGGAACTTGGGCAGGAGCACTTTTGCCCTCCGGCGGAGTGATTCCGCCGGGGGAACTTCCCTCCCGGAGGAGGAAATCATCGTCATCATCATCACCAATAACTCTTCCATCTTGGGGAGGGCAATCTCCATCAACATCTTCAACAGCACCATCTCCTCTCAAACCCTAGTTCATCTCTTGTGTTCAATCTTTGTATCGGAACTATAGATTGGTGCTTGTGGGTGACTAGTAGTGTTGATTACATCTTGTAGTTGATTACTATATGGTTTATTTGGTGGACGATTATATGTTCAGATCCATTATGCTATTTAATACCCCTCTGATCTTGAGCATGATTATCATTTGTGAGTAGTTACTTTTGTTCTTGAGGTCACGGGAGAAATCATGTTGCAAGTAATCATGTGAATTTGATATGTGTTCGATATTTTGATGATATGTATGTTGTGATTCCCTTAGTGGTGTCATGTGAATGTCGACTACATGATACTTCACCATATTTGGGCCTAAGGGAATGCATTGTGGAGTAGTTATTAGATGATGGGTTGCGAGAGTGACAGAAGCTTAAACCCTAGTTTATGCGCTATTCTGTAAGGGACCGATTGGATCCAAAAGTTTAATGCTATGGTTAGAATTTATTCTTAATACTTTTCTCGTAGTTGCGGATGCTTGTGAGGGGGTTAATCATAAGTAGGAGGTTTTTTCAAGTAAGAACAGCACCTAAGCACCGATCCACCCACATATCAAATTATCAAAGTAGTGAACATGAATCGAACCAACATGATGAAAGTGACTAGATGAAATTCCTGTGTACCCTCAAGAACACTTTGCTTATCATAAGAGACTGTTTTGGCTTGTCCTTTGCCTCAAAAGGATTGGGCTACCTTGCTGCACTTTTTGGTGCCGGTATTACTTTCTTTTTCCCGCCGCAATCGTGAACAGCGCCGCTGACGTCGACGCTTTGGTGGTACCTCGACGGGCTCGGATATTGATTGCCATCTTCGTCCTCTTTGGGTGTATCCACCATGTACACATCGTATGTAGAAGTGGCAGTCCAACGTCCAGTGATGGGCGAGTTTTGGCCTGGTTCGGCTCTGGCATCGTCGTCCATACCGTCGATGTCTTCGGAGGCGTAGTCGAGTATATCGGTTAAGTCCTCGACAGTGGCTATCAAGTGGGTGGTGGGTGGGACGTAAAATTCCCTGCACTCAGCCCCTTGTTCGGGCTATGCGTAATTCGGAGGTGATACCTCCATGATGGCGAGAGATCACATTAAGTCCAGGGCCTCGCTTAAGAGTGAAGGCCGGACGGGAAACCGAGGACCTGCGGAGCTGGGGATGGCAGACTCTTCCAGGTTGTGTTCATCAGACGCAGGCCTTGAGAGTTCGGAGTTGGCCTCCAGAGGTGAGTTCGGCTCTTCGATGACAAGGAGGGTCCTGCTTGATTCCAGGCTCGCCGAACATACAGTTGCTTCTGGGTCTTCGACAAAGGGCTCCATGAGAGGAGAGGGTCCGGTGGGGTTTAAGATCCCATCTTCGGATGAGGTGGCCTGCCCTGGATCTATGGCCAGGGCAGGGGTAGTAGTTGGTCTTTGAGCGGCGCCTGATGACGGATCCAATGGGTGGCCTTCTTGAAGATGAGGAAAAGTGGTCGAGGCCGTGAATCCTTCGAAGATCAAATCTCCTCGGATATCAGCGACGTAATTCAAGCTCCCAAATCTGATATGATGACCAGGGGCGTAGCTGTCGATCTGCTCAAGGTGACCAACTGAATTGGCGCGCAGAGCGAAGCCGCCGAATACAAACAGTTGGCCGGGGAGGAAGGTCTCCCCGGAAATAGCGTCATTGTTGATGATCAAACGAGCCATCGATCCTTCTGCCAACGACACAGTGGAACTCTCAATGAAAGCACCAATGTCGGTGTCAAAACCGGCTGATCTCGGGTAGGGGGTCCCGAACTGTGCGTCTGAGGATCGAAGGTAACAAGGGACAAAGGGAACGCGATGTTTACTCAGGTTCGGGCCCTCTTAATGGAGGTAAAACCCTACGTCCTGCTTGATTGTATTTGATGAGTATGGGGGTTACAAGAGTTGATCTACCTCGAGATCGTGATGGCTAAACCCTAGATGTCTAGCCTATGGGAGTTATGATAGCCTCTACGGACTAAACCCTCAGGTTTATATAGACACCGGAGGGGGCTAGGGTTGTACAGAGTCGGTTTACAGAGGAAGGAAAATATACATCTGGATGCCAAACTTGCCATCCACGCAAAGGAGAGTCCCACCCGGACACGAGGAAAGGTCTTCTGCCTTGTATCTTCACGGCCCATCAGTCTGGCCCATGTTACATAGCCCGACCACCCGAGGACCCCTTAATCCAGGACTCCCTCAGCAGGCTTTGAAGCCTTTGACTTCTTCATAGGCTTCGAGGGCTCAATGGCAGTAGTCTTTGCATCCTCTGTAGGAGCAGTTTCAACACTGGATCTCTGTGCAGCACGTGCCAGAAATGCGGCAAAGTCATTGAACGGGCCAATGAGATTTGGTTCGGCTTCACGACTGCCATCGGGCCTTGGCTCAGCTAGACCTGGGTTGAAGTCAATCCCAAGTTCCTTCTTGTTTTGGGTAGCAGAGGCCTTGGAGAACTGATAGTTGGATTCAAATAAATCATCTTCATGACTCCATCATAAGCTGGATGGATCTGCGTTTTGAGGCATTGGCCGCCTCACCATGCAAGGAAAGAAGCCTTGCTGAATGGCTTCAGCTTTGGTCTTGGGGTGAAGCTTTCCGTACACAATGTCAGCCCAAGGTGGCCTCACAATGTTCTTGTCAGCGTACTCTGGGGTCACAAAGTTGTACATAAACCATTGCTCTGCCCAGTATCTGCGAATCCACTGAACGCGCGACTTGCGCTCCCCATAGCTTTCTCCAGGATCTGACTTGTACATCTCGTATAGATCTGGAGGCAGATCTTTTGCAATGTTGTCACGGTGCTGTCTGCCCCCCTTCTTAGCAGATTTGCCTCCTACCATTGGCTTCACAAGTATGATTGGCTTCGCTCAACTAGTGACACAAGAACTGGCTTCAGGTGAGTCCATATGACGCTGTAAGAAGTCTGCAAATGAATTCAGACTATGAGAACCAAGAGACTCACCCACGGACATGTACCTGTGAAAGAATTAGAGATGCGAGGGAAGTAGGAGAGGTCATATGCATTATCAGAAGATTTTGAAGATAAATCAGGTTGAAGACATTGACCTCATAATGCGAAGACATTCACTTATTAGGGATAAGTTGGTTCCAGATTTGTACGAATCCATGAATAAGTACAAGTGAGGAATCAAACTAGTTGTGAAGCATAAGTGAAAGTACTTGCAAATAATGAGATGCAGAATAAGGAAGATCTAGATTTGGAAGTGACAAAACAACTTCCTAAAGATATTAAAAGTTCATCGGATCAAATAAACAGTAAAAAGTAAGTGATTATTTACCGCTCAAGAGCAGACGAGGAACTGCTAGATGAGTCAGAAGAGGAAGCCGAGCAGTTCGATCTCCCGCGCCCTTACTTGGCGGCGGAAGACGGCTACGGCGGCGGCGGGGCGAAGATGACCGTGGCTGGCGTGAGTACGATGACGGAGAGGTCGCAGCAGCGAAGCGCTTCTTCTCTAGCGATGATGAGAGCTAGCGATGGCGCTAGGGTTGTGAGGGAGACAGAGAAGGGAGTAGAGATTTTAATGACCACAGGGGCTGTGTATTTATAAGGAAGGTAGCGACACTGTGAATTTACTCAGCTGCCCCAGGCGATACGCATCTGTGCGACGCGTGGCACACATGCATAGTTTAAACAACTGTGCCACGACCCCACGCACGCCTGGTATGACGGGCGGTCGTTCCGGCTTCTCCGGATTCCGGCATAAAGGATAAGAGCAATAAATGCGTTTTAAAAGTTTATCTCAAAATCTTCGACTGACAAGGACACAGTGAAGACAATCGACACGTGTCAATAGAATGCATATGAAGATTTAGAGAGTAGAAGAGTTAAGCACAGATGGGGTAAGGGTCCGATCACATTCACTTAGTGCAGAAGAAGACAACTTGAAGATATAGCTATAAGTGAATGCTGTAGAGGACAGAACACACACACACACATAGGAAAATGTTTGTGTACTCCTGGGTGTACGTACTCCCACTCCTCATATACCACATAGATGAATCTTTTATACCTATTTATTATTTTTAATATATTTCATTAATAATTACTAGATACACCAAAATGAATTTAATGAAAAAAATCATGTGTGCCTCATATTTTCAAAGATTTACGTATATACTGACTTGTTTGTATGTGAAAAAGGTATATTACAAAAAGTACGTCGCGAATGATATTTTTTCAACAAAACTCGTATTGAGGTATCTTATAATATTTAATGAAGTATATTGAGAATGATAAAGGGGTATAATCAATGCGTATACGAGGTATATTGAAGATGAGAGTACATACTCCCAGGAGTATAGAAAATGAGTCCTATCTAGCAATGAAATTCAAATCAAAATTGTGAAGATAAATCATGAGGACAAATCCAACGTTGAAGACAAATAAATTATGAAGATAATTCAGTGTGATGCCAAACTAAAATTTTCAAGAAAGATTGGTGGTGGCGTTACCCACCATATAGGAAGTATTAGACCCAGACACGACGCACAATTATCATGGCGCTCCGAAGTCAATTTCCATATTAATGTCTTCACACTTAGAGTGTATATCTTCATGAATTGAAGACATACATTACTTCGTGTGTTGCGCACCTAAGTCATCACCATGCATAAGCGTTAGGATGTGTGTCCATTCACAGGACATTTGAGGACTCTAAGATATTTAGCTCACACCGCAGCTTGCAAAACCTCTTCTCATCCAAAGGCTTCGTGCAGATATCTGCCAATTGTTCTTCAGTATTGACATGAATGATATCAATGTCTTCCTTCAACACATGATCTCTGAGAAAGTGATGACGGATCTGAATGTGCTTTGTCTTCGAATGCTGAACTGGATTGTGAGTAATCTTGATGGCGCTTTCATTGCCGTAGTAGAGGGGCACCATCTTCTTGTTGATGCCATAGTCCTTGAGAGTTTGCTTCATCCAGAGAAGCTAAGTGCAACAAGATCTAGCAGCAATGTATTCAGCTTCAGCAGTAGATAGTGACACACAGTTCTGCTTCTTTGAAGACAAGCAGACAAGTGATCAACCAAGAAAATGACATGTGCCTGATGTAGACTTGCGATCCACCTTGTCACCAACATAGTCAGCATATGAGAATCCAACTAGATCAAACTCTGAGCCCTTTGGATACCATAATCCTAGCATTGGGGTGTGAGCCAAATATCGAAGTATTCGCTTCACCGTGAGGTGATGCGACTCCTTTGGTGCCGCTTGGAATCGGGCACACATGCAAACGCTAAGCATTATATCTGGCCTAGATGCACATAAGTACAATAAAGAACCAATCATGGAGTAGTATACCTTTTGATCGAACTCTTTACCATTGTCGTCAGAGCCCAGTTGACCTTTGGTTGGCATTGGCGTCGTGTAGCCTTTGCAATCTTGCATTCCAAACTTCTTCAGGCAATCTTTGAGATATCTTTCTTGTGAAATGAAGATGCCATTTCTTTGTTGACGGATTTGAAGACCAAGGAAGAATTTCAGCTCCCCCATCATGGACATCTGATATTGCTCTTGCATCATGTGACTGAATTAATCACTGTATCTCTTGTCAGTGCAACCGAAGATAATGTCATCCACGTAGATTTGGCATACAAACAGTTCTCCATCCTATGTCTTCGTGAAGAGAGTGGGATCTAGAGAACCAGGTTTGAAGCCTTTGCTCTTCAGGAATTCTTTGAGTGTGTCATACCAAGCTCGAGGTGCTTGTTTGAGGCCATACTGCCTTATTGAGCTTGTATACCATGTCAGGATGCTTTGGATCTTCAAAACCAGGTGGTTGAGCAACATAGACTTCTTCTTCAATTTTGCTGTTGAGGAAAGCGCTCTTCACATCCATTTGATACAGGAGGATGTTATTGTGATTAGCATAGGCCAATAGTATGCGAATGGCTTCAAGCCTAGCCACATGAGCAAAGGTTTCATCGAAGTCAATTCCCTCTACTTATGTGTAACCTTGAGCGATGAGACGAGCTTTGTTTCTGATGACTTGACCATGCTCATCTTGTTTGTTGTGGTAGATCCATTTGGTGCCAATAATGTTGTGCTTGCGAGGATCAGGACGTTTGACTAGCTCCTAGACATTATTGAGTTCAAATTGTTGAAGCTCTTCTTGCATAGCTTGAATCCATTCTGGTTCCATAAAGGCTTCATCAACTTTCTTGGGTTCGGATATGGAGATGAATGCAAAGTGCCCACAGAAGCTGGCTAGTTGCGTTGCCCTTGATCGAGTGAGCGGATCAAGTGCATTGATGCTATCAATTATCTTCTCAATCTGAACTTCATTAGCGACACAAGGATGAATAGGGCGATGACTTTGCTATTGCTGATCATTCTCTTCATCTTCAACATTGTCTTCAGTCTCAGCATTGTCTTCACGCTGAGTAGGAGCAGGAATGACAACTTCCTCTTCAACTTGTTCCTCAGTGGATATGATTTCTCCAGTACCCATTAGCTTGATAGATTCACTCGGAGAAGCTTCATCTAGCACATTTGGCAGGTGCTCTCTTTACGAGCCGTTAGTCTCATCGAACCGCACATCTATAGTTTTGACCACTTTATAGTGAAAGAGGTTGAAGACTCTGTAGGTGTGTGAATCCTTTCCGTAACCAAGTATAAAACCTTCATGTGCTTTCGGTGCAAATTTGGAAGTGTGATGTGGATCCTTGATCCAACACCTAGCATCGAAGACTTTGAAATAACTTACATTTGGCTTCTTACCAGTTAGTAGTTCATAAGAAGTCTTCTTGAAGAATTTATGAAGATAAATTCTGTTGATGATATGGCATGCAATATTAATGGCTTCAGGCTAGAACTTTCACGGAGTCTTGTACTCATAGAGCATTGTGCGATCCATCTCAATAAGAGTCTCGTTCTTGCGCTCCACAACGCCATTCTGCCGAGGAGCGTATGGAGCGGAGAGCTCATGAGTGATGCCCAGGGTGTCAAGATAAGTGCCGAGGCCAGTGTTCTTGAATTTAGTGCTGTCGGCGTTCTGGGACCGGGGGTACCCAGGCCCATCTGCATGCGGCCTAGCGCATGTCTCCATCAACAGCCCAGTACGGCCCAGCTATAAGACTCCATGGACAAGACCCTCGCGAGGGCCCCCGCCTCGCGAGGCGAATGACATCAAGTCCTCCCGAGGAGCGGCCTCCCGAGGCTGCCTCCCGAGGAGCGGATATCTCTAGGCAAGCGTCGCACCTCGCGAGGCGCGCGGTGACGTGAGCCATGACGACCAAGGTCAGGAGGGCGCCAGCGGGCGCAAGAGAGGATAGTTTCCTCTTTGGTGCTAAGGAGGCAAGGACGTACGCGGGTTCCCAAGGAATCCCCCAAAGGTTTCCATTCTGGTGCAAGAAGACCAAGGCCGCTGGCTCGGTAGGGCAAAGGTCAGCGCCCAGCCCACCACAACATCATGACCAGAAGCTTTGCAGGCGAAGGCCACCTTTAGTCAGGATAGGGTGTACTCCTGTCCCCCTTCAAAATTGGCCGTTGTGGTATCCCTTCCTGCCTAAGCTATGAGGGAAGAGGACCAAGGCCACTATAAAGATAGGCTAGTCTCCACCGTAGAGAGGGATCCGATCCAATCCTTTGCCCATTGGGCTCACCCGAGGCGGCTCATTCACTGTACTAGTTCATCCTCATCCTCCTCACGAGGCAATCCACCACAAAGCAGGAGTAGGGTTTTACACAGCAAGGTGGCCCGAACCTGGGTAAACCACCGTGTCCACTTCTTCTCCTCGCTCGCACGAACTCGTCAGAGTCAAGCCGTGGGGTGGTGAGCAGGGAGCCGCGAGTAGGCAAGATCCTTCGCACACGCCCCAGAGTTAAAACCTTGTTTGGGTCTGCGGAGCCCCGATCCCGACATTTGGCGCGCCAGGTAGGGGCGTGTCGAAGTTCTCCCTTCTGATTCGCTCCTCCTCGCTTCATCACCCCCATGGCCAATGCCCTTTGCCCCGTCGCTCAATCCGCCGTTCCTGGGAGCACCGCGGGTTGCCCGGCCTTCACTTCTGACCTGCGTCGAGTGCAATGGCCGGTCAGGTTCAGGCCAGTGTTGCCCCTCGCTATAACGGTGCTGCCGACCCCGAGGAGTTCCTCCAGCTGTATGCCCAGAGCATCCTGGCGGCGGGTGGAGACGACAAAGCCATGGCAAACTGGCTCCCTCTGGCCCTCACGGAAGCTCCGCGTTCTTGGCTCCGTGGCCTCCCGGAGGCCTCGGTGTCCTCTTGGGAGGAGCTCCACAGTTGGTTCATCGCGCGCTTCGTGGCTCCAAGGCCCCATGCAGTTGCATGCATCCTCGACGGGTCACAAGCTCCCGCATCTGGTTGCCACGCCAAGAAGATCTTCTGCCGGGCTAACGTCGCTCCACCTCAGCCCGAGGCCCCGCGAGGCTGCGCGCGGCGTGAGGTCGTCATCACCTTCGACTCTAGGGATCACCCCGAGTCTACGACTGCTGCCGGTGTGCTCCCCATGCTGTGCATGCCCACCATCAGCAACGTCGCGGTCACCAAGACCCTCATTGACGGCGGCGCCAGCCTCAACGTCCTTTCCGTGGAGACCTTCAAGATGCTTCAAGTGCCGTACGAGCAGCTCCTGCCCACCAGGCCATTTTCAGGGGTGACAAAGGGCTCCGCCACCCCTCTGGGCAGGTGCGCCTTCCTGTCACCTTCACCAAGCGCGACAACTACTGCACCGAGCTGATCGACTTTGACATGGCCCGCATCTGCCTCCCTTACAACGCCATTTTGGGATACCCTGCTCTCGCCAAGTTCATGGCGGTGACCCACCCAGGCTACAACGTCATCAAAATGCCAGGCAGCGACGGCGTCATCACTGTGACCGGAGATAGGAAGGATGCGGTTCGAGCCCTCAAGCTCGCATAAAGGGCCGCGACGGCCTCGCGCCCGGACGTCGAAGGCACCCCGGAGGCTCCGGAGGCCGCACCCGCAAAGAGGAAGTAGCTGTTCTCCCAGGACCGCGCTGAGACGAAAAAGGTGCCCGTGGATGACATCAAATCGGGCCCCACCTTCACCATCGGCGCTGGTCTGCCCCCGGAACAGGAGCAGGTGCTCGTTCGCTTCCTCCGGGCGAACAAGGACGTGTTCGCATGGAAGGCGTCCGATCTGGTTGGCGTCCCGAGGGGGGGTGATCGAGCACCAGCTTGCAATATGCCCCAACGCTCGCCAAGTAAAGCAGAAGGCGCGGCGTCAGGCACAGGAAAAGCAGGTGTTCATTGTCCAAGAAGTACACAAGCTACATGAAGCAGGGGTCATACGAGAGGTACGGCATCCGGAGTGGCTCGCCAACCCAGTGGTCGTCCCCAAGAAGGGCGAACAGGAGCGCATGTGCGTCGACTTCACGAGCCTCAACAAGGCCTGTCCTCAAGATCCTTTCCCGCTCCCGCGCATCGACCAGATCATGGACTCTACCGTGGAGTGTGATCTACTGTGCTTTCTGGATGCATTCTCGGGTTATCACCAGATCAAGATGGCAGCAGAGGATGTCGAAAGACGGGCTTCATCTCCCCGTGTGGTGTGTACTGCTACACCTGCAGGCCCTTTGGGCTGAGAAGTGCCGGCGCCACATTCCAGCGCCTGATGCACATCGCGTTGGGGTCACAGTTGGGGAGAAACGCTGAGGCGTACGTCGACGACATCATGGTCAAGTCGCGTGCAGCAAGAACCCTGGTCGAGGACCTTGAGGAAACGTTCGCCAACCTGCGCAGGGTGAACCTGAGGCTTAACACTGAGATGTGTGTTTTCGGGGTCCCATCCGGCAAGCTGCTCGGCTTTCTTGTCTCGCACCAAGGGATAGAAGCCAACCCCGAGAAGGTCAAGGCTATTGAAAGGATGCGTCCTCCTCAAACCCTCAAGGAAATGCAGAAGCTGGCGGGGTGTGTGACATCCCTTTGGCGATTCATCTCCAAGCTGGGCGAGCGCGCTTTGCCGTTCTTCAAGTTGATGAAGAAAAAGGGGCCCTTAAAGTGGACCCCTGAAGCGGAGATAGCCTTCCAGGACCTCAAAAAGTACCTCACGAGCCCGCCTATCATGGTGGCACCCCGCTCCCATGAGCCCTTGGTGCTCTACCTGGCGGCCACCCCGCACTCAGCCATCGCAGCGCTCGTGGCGGTCCGAGAGGAATGCATCAGCACCCGAGGGAGGCCCGACGGCCCGTGCGAGATCATGGAGCCCCCCAAGCCCTCACCGCCATAGGACAGCGCCCCCAGGGGCTCTGCCCCTCGATCGCCTAATGAGGCACTTGGGCCCCATGCACCCCGCACGGAGTAGGTCGCCACCGACGTCCCACGCCTCGTCGAGCACCCGGTGTAATTTGTCAGCACAGTGCTGCGGGACGCGCGCGCTACCCTATGCAACAGAAGTTCCTTCTCGCGCTCCTGGCCGCCTCAAGGAAGCTGCGCCATTATTTCCAAGGCCACCCCATTAAGGTTGTGTCCGCATACCATCTGGAAAAGGTGCTGCACAGCCCCAACGCTGCCGACAGAGTCGCCGAGCGGATTGAGCTACAGGCTTTCAAATTAGAATTCAGTACGACCAGGGTCATCAAGGGAGTGGCGCTTGCCGACTTCGTGGTGGAATGGATGGATACGTGCAACCGGGAGCTGCGCGAGGACCGGTCCCTTGCGCCGGGCGACGAGGCACCCGACGGCTGGGTCATGCACTTCGACAGAGCCTTCACGCGGCAAGGTGCGGGAGCTGGGGTCATGCTCATTTCTCCGACCAAAGACAAGCTCTACTACGCCGTCCAGCTTTGCTTCCAGCACGGCGAGAAGGTCTCCAACAACATCGAGGAGTACGAGGGCTTAATCACTGGGCTCAAGGCCGCGGCCGCCCTAGGGGTCAAGCACCTCACTATCAAGGGCGATTCCCAGCTCCTCGTCAACTTCTCCGACAAGGAATACAAGACAAAGGATGAGCACATGGCGGCATACCTGGAGGAGGTACGTAAAATTGAAAAACGATTCTTGGGCTTGGAGTTGTAGCACGTCCTGCGAGGGCGAACAAGGAAGCAGACGACATCGCCAAGCGGGCATCACGCCGCGAGCCCCAAAGCACTAGCATCTTTGAGGAAAGACTCTTCAAGCCGTCAGCCGCACCCCCGACGTGTGACACCCCGAGACCGATGCGCCAGATGTCTTCTGTTTATTCGCCGTCGTTGCCATGTCATTCGCTTGCGTGTTGCACTTTGCCATGTCATCATGTGCATTTCATCTGCATGTTTTTCAAAACTTGCATCCGTTCGTAGTTGCCGGGTCTCCCAGTTCTCTCTGTTGTCCGTTCTGAGTCCAACCACACTCGCACGCGCCCACGGCACCTCCGAAATATTATTTTATAAGTGGGATAAAAATGTTCTCGGAATGGGTTGAAAGTTGGCGTGCAGTCTTGTTTTTATTGTAGGTAGACCGCCTGCCAAATTACATCGCATTCGGAGCTCGTTTGATAGCCCAACCGTTAAACATATAGCGGCATTATAGCCTGTTTATTCGTTGGACGTTTTTGGTCTCCGAAAACTGTTGCCGGGCTGCCTTCTCTTCTCTCCTCTCAGCCCAAACCCCCTCTAACACAGCCCACTAACCCCACCTTGGCCCAGCTAACCTCCCCCTCCGACCGGAACCGTTGGATCGCGATCGGAGGGCTCCAAAATACCCCGCAAACCCTAACCTTCCCTATATATAGACCCACACCCTCCCAAATTTGGGCTAAACCTACCCCTAGCCTCCCCTAACCTCCAGCCACCGCATCCTCCTCGAAATCCATGCCGCCAGCCACCTCCAGCTGTCTCCCCTTGTTTTCCGGCGCCATCCACTCCACCTCTGCCACTTGGCGCCACCCCACAGGTCAGCCGCCGCCGCAGCCAACGTGCGCAGCCAACCAGAGCGCGCCACCTCGCCTCCCTAGCTCCCCCCGCAGCCGCAAGCCCGCCAGGCCCGCGCGGGGCGCGCCCAAGCCCATCGGGGCCCGAGCGCTCCACCATCGCCTCCGCGCCTCGTCCCGATCTAGGAGGAGAGGAGCTCCTCCCGATCCAGCGCGTCACCCTTGCCGGCGACCACCACCGGAGACCTCGTCACCGTCGAGCTCCACCGGAGAACCTCCCAGGCCGGACCCCGCAGCCCTGCTCCTCCTTTCCCACAAGCTCGCCGCCCCGCCGTCGGAAGCCTCGTCGCCATCCGCCCCAACCTCGAGATCCGCCGTCGACCGGAACTCGCCCTTACCCCAAATCTGGCCGAATCCGGCGAGATCCCGACCGAGAGTCCTCCTCCTCGACGTCCCCGGCCTCCTCTGGCGACCTCCGCCGCGGATCCGTCGTCCCCGACCTCGCTGGCGCCCCGTCTCCTCGTCCCCACCACCGGATCCTCCGTGGCCATGGCCCTGCCCGCCGGCGCCCGCTTCCCCGCGACGATCGGCCGGTCCGTCCCGACCGCGCCCGGTTCTGCCGGTTCGACCGGTTCGGTCTGACTCGCATGAACCGGCCGTGAACCCGCCCAGTTTTTCAGCCTCAGCCCCAAGCCGGCCTGTTGAGCCCGTTGGTGAGCGCCCACCTATCCAATGCCCGTGTGCATTTTAGTTATCTTGCGCTCACCTGTTTTCTCTGTTAAAACGCCTAAATCATTTCTGTCATTCATATCATATTGCATTCTTGTGGTGGTTGTATCTAACAATCTGTTCATCCTTTGAACATGATCTATATATGTAAATTGCTCTACTTAGTGTGCTCTTCATGATAGTGTGCTCTGAATTTATGTTAGGGTGAATCTTGACATGTTAATCTCTATTGCAAAGTGCTATGTAATATTAACTGCTGAAAACTGTTATAACTTGCCCTTTTGTTATTTTTGTGTGATTTAATGCATATGTCACATGAGCATCTTGTCAACACGTGTTTGGTGCATTTTTATGTCTTCTTGCTGCTAGTATTTATTTCATGCCATGATATGCCATGATGTGACAGCCAGGAGCTTGCAAACATGCCTAGTCAATGTTGCTGATTTCAGACTTGTTAATTTCACTAAGTTAAAACTGTCTGTTATAAAACTTGTCATCTTGTCATGATGTTTGCCACTAATCCATTGCTCATATGCATATGATTCTTTGATGTGTATTGCTCTATGTTATGTGTACTTCGATGCCATACCCTTGGATGCCATGTATAGTTTCTATAGCATGTCACTTTCTTGCTTTCAAGTTTTCATCATGATAAAACTGTCATCCTATTAACAGCATGTTCCATTTTGCAAAGCTCATAGTAATTAATCTATGAATCTTATAAATTGTGCCAATCTATTAATTGGAAGTATGCCATGTCTAACTTATGCTCATGCCTTTTTATTAAATATTAAAATTGCTATTCTTGCTGTTATGTGCATCTCAAGTCAGCATCATGCTGTTGCTGTTTTGCATTCCCAGATTTCACTAAGTCTGAGAATCAGCTTATTTCATGTTTGCATCTTGTCTTGATGGATGCCATTGGTATAGAGGTTATATGGAGATGTTTAGTAAGAAAGTTTCTCCATGTTTAACCTGTAATTTCATGCCAAGCTTTTGTTTGCCATGATCTTGCACTGTAGCATCTTTGTTCCATGCCTCCAACATGCCATCATGTTAACTCTGCTCACATGTATGCCCAGTTTTTCACTACCTAATATGTGTTATAAAGTTGCTTTTTGCATTGATCATATTGGTTTAATATTGATGACTAGGAACCTGAAACTTAATGATATTTCAAGTATGTTATCTGTACTAGAAGTGCATATCATGTTTGTGCCAATCTTGTTCCTGTAGCATGTTGATTTGATGCTTGCAATATGCCTAGTTGCCGTTTTGGGCAAATTGTTATTCAAACTTGTCTTGGGTGTATGTGTTGAACCGTTGCTCCGTTTTGATCATGTCCTATATGAAACTTGCTTGGTTTTGCATGTAGTTTCATCATGTCATGTTGCATCCTTGATTTGAGTATGTGTGCTTGATGTTTGAATGCATTTTATATCAATGCCATGTTTAACTTGTTTTGCTCACATCTTCTAGGCCGTAGCTCTGAATTAAATGAACCTTATATGCAACTTGACTAGAAAACCATGTAGATCATCATGGTGCATGTTAACTTGTTGTTTAACAACTTTAACATAATGTGTTAATCAGATCTGGACCAATTTCGAAATTTGCATACGGGGACTTTCTGGAATTATTATATGTTGTTTCCGGCCTCATTTAAACTTGCTTTGATGTGGGGTTTTTGTATGCATCATCTCTTGCCAGGAGTAGCATCATGTAGCCTTGTCATGCATCGTACTTGGTTGAGCATCATGTCATGTTTATGTGTTGTGTATTTACCATGTTGTTCGCTTCTTTCCAGTTGTGCTTCTTCTCGATAGTCCCGGTTTCGTTGCGATTGTGAGGATTCGTTCGACTACGCTTGGTTCGTCTACGTTGGTTCCACTACTTCATGGACTCGATCTTCTTCCGAGCGGGATTTCAGGCAAGATGACCTTTACCCTGGATACCACTACTATCTTTGCTTTGCTAGTTGTCTCGATGCTATCGCTATGTCGCGCTACCTACCACTTGTTATCGAGCCTCCCAATATGCCATGAAACAGCCTCTAACCTTTTTCACCATCCCAGTAAATCGTTGTTTGGCTATGTTATCGCTTTGCTTAGCCCCTCTTATAGCGTTGCTAGTTGCAGGTGCAGTTGCATGTTGTTCCATGTTGGGACATGGATATCATGGGATATCACAATATCTCTTATTTAATTAATGCACATATATACTTGGAAAATGGTGGAAGGCTCGGCCTTTTCCCTAGTGTTTTGTTCCACTCTTGCCGCCCTAGTTTCCGTCATACCGGTGTTATGTTCCTTGATTTTGAATTCCTAACATGGTCGGGGTATATGGGCCCCCCTTGACAGTTCGCTTTGAATAAAACTCTTCCAGCAAGGCCCAACTTTGGTTTCACCATTTGCCTAATAACAACTAAAACTTGCATAGGGACTTCCCAGGCCCCGAGGATAATTAATCAACAACCTGGGCCAGTGCTTCTCATGAGTGTTGGTCCAAACTAGAGCACCTTGCGACGCCCCCTGGGCAACTTGGGTCTCAGTGACTGTAAGCTTAGCTCATCCGTCGTGGCCTGAGACAAGATACGCGCGTCTACTATCAGGGTGTCAGCACGTCGGGAGGTCTTGCTGGATTTGTTTTACCATTGTCAAAATGTCTTGTGAACCGGGTTCAGAGTTTGATCGGGTTGTTCCGGGATGGAGGATTATCCTCCGCTGATCGTGAGAGTTTGTGATGGACTAAGTTGAGACACCCCTGCAGGGTTTGATCTTTCGAAAGCCGTGCCCGCGGTTATGTGGCAGATGGGAATTTTTAATATCCGGTTGTAGAGAACTTGACACCAGATCCGAATTAAAAATACACCAACCGCGTGCGTGACCATGACCGTCTCTTTTCGAGTGAGTTTGAGAAGAGAACACAGTGAGGTTATGTGTGATTTGTAAGTAGTTCAGGATCACTTATTGATCATTACTAGTTTGCGACCGATATGCGTAGTTTCTCTTCTTACTCTTGTACTCGTAAGTTAGCCACCATACAATGCTTAGTGCGTGCTGCAACCTCACCACTTATCCATTCCATACCCATTAAGCTTTGCTAGTCTTGATACCCATGGTAATGGGATTGCTGAGTCCTCATGGCTCACAGATTACTACAACAACAGTTGCAGTTACAGGTAATGCGATGATTTGACTTGAGAGCGACCTTTGCTTGTTTTGGAGTTCTTCTGCTTCTTCTTCTTCGATCAGGGGATAGGCTCCTGGTCGGCAGCCTGGGCTAGCAGGGTGGATGTCGTTTGTGTTTTCTATTTATGTTCATCTGTAGTCGGATGCCTCTCTTCTGTATGATGTTTGTTGTATTCGTGTGGCATTTGTGTGCCTTTGTATGTATCCCCATCTATTATGTAATGGTATGATGTAATGATATCCACCTTGCAAAGCGTCTTCAATATGCGCTTCTATCCTTGGTGGGACCTTCGAGTTCCTCGAGGATAGGGTCGCATATTGGGCGTGACAAGTTGGTATCAGAGCCTCGACCGACCATAGGAGCCCCCTTGATTGATCGTAGCTTGGTTGTTGTCGAGTCTAGAATAAAAAAATATTTTCAGAGTTTAGTTATATCGGAGAGTAGGAATTCTTTTTACTCCTTATCCCCTTCGTCGCTCTGGTGAGGAATTGTGACGTAGGTGTTTTTGATTCTAGTCCTCTTTCCATTGAAATTTTCTTTAGGATCACGCGGTTATTTTTTGATCGTTGCGATGTCAATCCTTTGCAACCGGTGCACTTCTCTTCGAGTTGATTCGATCCTCTTCATCTTTTGCTAGATCGATTCTCAGTTTTCTTCCGGAGTTCGTTTCCCCATCCCAAGTTGTTTTTTTCCCACCCGCCCACCATTTTCTTCCCGGAGTCTGAAGCCTCTAATCGAGCATTCTTTTTCTTCGTGTGAAGCCTCTCCATTCTTCCCTCAGTTCTTTCAACCGATGGATTCTCGTCTAGTTCATCATTGTTCGTCTCGGTTGCTTTTCCAGTGGATTCAATTCTAGTTTTTTGGGTTGATCATATTCTTGTTCTTGGCTCAAAATTTTCCCCTTTCTTGTTCGCCTCTTGCCAGTTAATCATTCCGGAGAGCTGGAGACATCTCAGAAGATTCATGTTTGCGCTCAAATTAACTCGAGGTTGCCACCTCATTCAAGTCTTTCTATCATTTCGGTGCATCATCTCTCTTTCAATCAATCATTCTCAATGGTGTTCTCTTTTAAGTGGGCCCTAACCCACAGGTTTATCCCCAGGATCCTACCTGACTCTTCTAATTTTTTCGGAGTTATTCTCATATTCTTCCCAAGTTCGACGTATGAGTCCTCTTCAGTCGATTCTCTTCTTTGGGATTTTCGCTCGTTTCCTTTCGTTTGCATTTTCATCATCCTCTTTCTCTCCCATTTCTTCCCTAAGATCTCGGGACGAGATATCTTGTTAGTGGGGGAGTGTTGTGACACCCCGAGACCGATGCACCAGATGTCTTCCGTTTATTCGCCGTCGTTGCCATGCCATTCGCTTGCGTGTTGCACTTTGCCATGTCATCATGTGCATTTCATCTGCATGTTTTTCAAAACTTGCATTCGTCCGTAGTTGCCGGGTCTCCCAGTTCTCTCTGTTGTCCGTTCTGAGTCCAACCACACTCGCACGCGCCCGCGGCACCTCCGAAATATTATTTTATAAGTGGTATAAAAATGTTCTCGGAATGGGTTGAAAGTTGGCGTGCGGTCTTGTTTTATTGTAGGTAGACCACCTGCCAAATTTCATCGCATTCGGAGCTCGTTTGATAGCCCAACCGTTAAACATATAGCGGCATTATAGCCTGTTTATTCATCGGACGTTTTCGGTCTCCGAAAACTGTTGCCGGGCTGCCTTCTCTTCTCTCCTCTCAGCCCAAACCCCATCTAACATAGCCCACTAACCCCACCTTGGCTCAGCTAACCTCCCCCTCCGACCGGAACCATTGGATCGCAATCGGAGGGCTCCAAAATACCCCCCAAACCCTAACCTTCCCTGTATATAGACCCACACCCTCCCAAATTTGGGCTAAACCTACCCCTAGCCTCCCCTAACCTCCAGCTGCCGCATCCTCCTTGAAATCCGCGCCACCAGCCACCTCCAGCCGCCTCCCCTCGTTTTCCGGTGCCATCCACTCCACCTCTGCCACTTGGTGCCGCCCCATGGGTCAGCCGCCGCCGCAGCCGACGCGCGCTGCCAACCAGAGCGCGCGTCCTCGCCTCCCCAGCTCCCCCCCGCAGCCGTAAGCCCGCCAGGCCCGCGCGGGGCCTGAGCGCTCCACCACTGCCTCCACGCCTCGTCCCGATCCAGGAGGAGAGGAGCTCCTCCCGATCCAGCGCGTCGCCCCTGCTGGCGACCACCACCAGAGACCTCGTCGCCGTCGAGCTCCATCGGAGAACCTCCCAGGCCAGACCCCGCAGCCCTGCTCCTCCTTCCCCGCAAGCTCGCCGCCCCGCCACCGGAAGCCTCGTCGCCGTCCGCCCCAACCTCGAGATCCGCCGCCGACTGGAACTCGCCCTCGCCCCAAATCCGGCCGGATCCGGTGAGATCCCGACCAAGAGTCCTCCTCCTCGACGTCCCCGGCCTCCTCTGGCGACCTCCGCCCCG
Source organism: Thinopyrum elongatum (assembly GCA_011799875.1). NCBI lineage: Eukaryota > Viridiplantae > Streptophyta > Magnoliopsida > Poales > Poaceae > Thinopyrum > Thinopyrum elongatum. The sequence goes on along the minus strand of CM022298.1, from coordinate 286,772,729 downwards.
GATCCGTCGTCCCCGACCTCGCTGGCGCCCCGTCTCCTCGTCCCCACCACCGGATCCTCCGTGGCCATGGCCCTGCCCGCCGGCGTCCGCTTCCCCACGACGACCGACCGGTCCGTCCCGACCGCGCCCGGTTCGACTGGTTCGATCTGACTTGCATGAACCGGCCGTGAACCCGCCCGGTTTTTCAGCCTCAGCCCCGAGCCAGCCTGTTGAGCCCGTTGGTGAGCGCCCACCTATCCAACGCCCGTGCGCATTTTAGTTATTTTGCACTCACCTGTTTTCTCTGTTAAAACGCCAGTCATTTCTGTCATTCATATCATATTGCATTCTTGTGGTGGTTGTATCTAACAATTTGTTCATCCTTTGAACATGATCTATATATGTAAATTGCTCTACTCAGTGTGTTCTTCATGATGGTGTGCTCTGAATTTATGTTAGGGTGCATCTTGACATGTTAATCTATGTTGCAAAGTGCTAAGTAATGTTAACAACTGAAAACTGTTATAACTTGCCATTTTGTTATTTTTGTGTGATTTAATGCATATGTCACATGAGCATCTTGTCAACATGTGTTTGGTGCATTTTTATGTCTTCTTGCTGCTAGTATTTATTTCATGCCATGATATGCCATGATGTGACTGCCATGAGCTTGCAAACATGCCTAGTCAATGTTGCTGATTTCAGACTTGTTAATTTCACTAAGTTAAAACTGTCTGTTATAAAACTTGTCATCTTGTCATGATGTTTGCCACTAATCCATTGCTCATATGCATATGATTCTTTGATGTGTATTGCTCTATGTTATGTGTACTTCGACGCCATACCCTTGGATGCCATGTATAGTTGTTGTAGCTTGTCTCTTTCTTGCTCTCAAGTTTCCATCATGATAAAACTGTCATCCTGTTAACAGCATGTTCCATTTTGCAAAGCTCATAGTAATTAATCTATGCATCTTATAAATTGTGACAATCTATTAATCGGAAGTATGCCATGTCTACCTTATGCTCATTCCTTTTTATTAAATATTAAAATTTCTATGCTTGCTGTTATGTACATCTCAAGTCAGCATCATGATATTGCTGTTTTGCATTCCCAGATTTCACTAAGTCTGAGCATCAGCTTATTTCATGTTTGCATCTTGTCTTGATGGATGCCATTAGTCTAGAGATTATATGGAGATGTTTAGTAAGCAAGTTTTGCCATGTTTAACCTATAATTTCATGCCATGCTTTTGTTTTCCATGATCTTGCAATGTAGCATCTTTGTTCCATGCCTCCAACATGCCATCATGTTAACTCTGCTCACATGTATGCCCAGCTTTTCACTACCTAATATGTGTTATAAAGTTGCTTTTTGCATTGATTATAGTGGTTTAATCTTGATGCCTAGGAACCTGAACCTTAATGATATTTGAAGTATGTTATCTGTACTTGAAGTGCATGTCTTGTTTGTGCCAATCTTGTTCTTGTAGCATGTTGATTTGATGCTTGCAATATGCCTAGTTGCTGTTTTGGGCAGATTGTTATTCAAACTTGTCTTGGGTGTATGTGTTGAACCGTTGCTCCGTTTTGATCATGTCCTATATGAAACTTGCTTGGTTTTGCATGTAGTTTCATCATGTCATGTTGCATCCTTGATTTGAGTATGTGTGCTTGATGTTCGAATGCATTTTGCATCAATGCCATGTTTAACTTGTTTTGCTCACATCTTCTAGGCCGTAGCTCCGAATTAAATGAACATTATATGCAACTTGACTAGAAAACCATGTAGATCTTCATGATGCATGTTAACTTGCTGTTTAACAACTTTAACATAATATGTTAATCAGATCTGGACCAATTTCGAAATTTGCATACGGGGACTTTCCGGAATTGTTATATGTTGTTTCCGGTCTCATTCAAACTTGCTTTGATGTGGGGTTCTTGTATGCATCATCTCTTGCCAGGAGTAGCATCATGTAGCCTTGTCATGCATCATACTTGGTTGAGCATCATGTCATGTTTATGTGTTGTGTGTTTACCATGTTGTTTGCTTCTTTCCGGTTGTGCTTCTTCTCGATAGTCCCGGTTTCGTTGCGATTGTGAGGATTCGTTCGACTACGCTTGGTTCGTCTACATTGGTTCCACTACTTCATGGACTCGATCTTCTTCCGAGCGGGATTTCAGGCAAGATGACCGTTACCCTGGATACCACTACTATCTTTGCTTTGCTAGTTGTCTCGATGCTATCGCTATGTCGCGCTACCTACCACTTGTTATCGAGCCTCCCAATATGCCATGAAACAGCCTCTAACCTTTTTCACCATCCCAGCAAACCGTTGTTTGGCTATGTTACCGCTTTGCTCAGCCCCTCTTATAGTGTTGCTAGTTGCAGGTTGTTCCATGTTAGGACATGGATATCATGGGATATCACAATATCTCTTATTTAATTAATGCACATATATACTTGGAAAAGGGTGGAAGGCTCGGCCTTTTGCCTGGTGTTTTGTTCCACTCTTGCCGCCCTAGTTTCCGCCATACCGATGTTATGCTCCTTGATTTTGCATTCCTAACACGGTCGGGGTATATGGGCCCCCCTTGACAGTTCGCTTTGAATAAAACTCTTCCAGCAAGGCCCAACTTTGGTTTCACCATTTGCCTAATAACAACTAAAACTTGCATAGGGACTTCCCGGGCCCGGAGGATAATTAATCAACAACCCGGGCCAGTGCTCCTCATGAGTGTTGGTCCAAACTAGAGCACCTTGCGGCGCCCCCTGGGCAACTTGGGTCTCAGCGACCGTAAGCTTAGCTCATCTGTCGTGGCCTGAGATGAGATACGCGCGTCTACTATCAGGGTGTCGGCACGTCGGGAGGTCTTGCTGGATTTGTTTTACCATTGTCGAAATGTCTTGTGAACCGGGATTCCGAGTTTGATCGGGTTGTTCCGGGATGGAGGATTATCCTCCGCTGATCGTGAGAGTTTGTGATGGACTAAGTTGGGACACCCCTGCAGGTTTTGATCTTTCGAAAGCAGGAGTAGGGTTTTACGCCTCGCGGCGGCCCGAACCTGGGTAAAACTGCCTATGTGATCTCTTTCGTGCTGCGCTACGGTCCTCCGCTCTTTGTGCAATGTGCTAAGCCCCCCTGCCGAACCAAAAGGGGCCGATGGCCCCATAGGTGGCCGTGATTTCCCACGACATCTTTGGCGCGCCAGGTAGGGGGCAGCGCTTGTGCGAACCCGATAAGCGTACGCAGTGCGTCATCTTCATCGACGGCTCCATCGTTCATGGCACCCAAGAAGAAGCCCGGTGTTGCAGCCCACCCGTCCACTTCAAAGGCCCCGCTGCACGCGGCCGCTGAAGCCGCGGAGGCCACGAGGACGCACGGGGACACGGACATTGCGGGGGACGTGGCCGGCGCAGGCAGCGTCGCCACCACCTCCCCTGCGGTGGAAGTAAGGGCAGAAGGCACCGGGGAAGTACAACACCAACAGCGCCCCGACGGCCACGCTCCACAAGGTACGGGTGGAGAAATCATTCTGTCCGCACCTCTCTGCCCGGCCGAAAGGCACAGCCGCAGCGGCGGCTCTCGCTCTGTGGTGAATCGCAACCCTCCGGTCGCTCCCGCTACGGGCGCGGCCACAGGGTGTGCGCCACCCCCGGAGCGAACCGACCCAGTCGATGTGCCAAATGGAGCCGCTGGCCCTCAAGCGCCTCCACCTCGTTACCACATCACCGTGGCCACGGGCTCACGACGGTGAGAACACGGTGCAACTACTACTGGCATCGTAAGGAGCCAGGCGACGCAATGATCTACGCCATCATCCATGCCAAGCACCGCCTCAGAGGCTATGGCGCGGGCCCAGCTGCTGTTGAGATTTCCGGCGGCAGCCGATCAGATGGATGAGTGGAGAGCCACCATTGAAAGCCTGATTGGTTTCGCCGAGGCGGGAGGATCACAATGAGCTAGCCCGCCACGGCCTCCCAATACGACGACGACGGCCCGCGCAGCTGGCCATGCTGAGGGGGGCACCCTGTGACACCCCGAGACCGATGCTCCAGATGCCTTCCAGTTATTTTGTTGCCGTCGTGTGTTTTATTTTTTTGCTGCTTTCGTCATGTCATTATTTGCATTGCATCGGCACTCCGTTGCCGTCATGTTTTCAAAACTCGTAGTCGTTCGTAGTGCCGCTTCCCGTTTGTCTCTGTTGACCTTTCTCAAACCAACCGTTCTTTTGTTGTCCGACCGTTTAACCCTCTCTGCACAGTTCCCACACGCCCTTGTGCGCGTCCGAAACTTCCCCGAACCCGGACTGTTCAGTCATGACCGATGGATCCGGATCAACCCCAAACACCCCTAAAATATCTTCGGTTCTTTGTTGGACTCTCCTAACCTATTTATCCAGGCCGTCCGATTATGATCGGAGGGACCAAATAGTCCCACCTTTGACCACCTAATATATATATCTGGTCAAACCCTAGCCCTAGCTGTCCCATCCATCAAATCCTCCGCACCGCCGCCGCCCACTGTCTCCTCCATCCTCGGGATCTTGCCCGATCCATTCGAGCCACCCGACTAACCTCCTGCTTCCTCGGGATCCCTCCCAATCCTTCTCCACCCAACCAGCACCTCCCCTGGATTCCCTCAATCCCCTCGACCAGCCGAGCCGCCCCTCGTCCGCGAGCACCCGAGGCCCTGCCTCCTCCTCGTCGCCTCGCACCTCACCCCGGCCTCTGCTCGGTCCACCCATCCAGCCGCAGACACCCGAGCCCGGCAGCAGCCAGCCACATCTGCCTCCCACAAGTGCAGCGACGCCGCGCCTGATCCCTCCCGAGCCTCCTCGTGCGGCTCCACCTCGAGGCCCCAGCTCTGCCAGACCCGCCGTCGTCATCACCCGTCCAGGTCACCGCCGCCAAGTCCCTCGACCAGCCCGAGCTGGAGCTCACCTTCGCCGGCCACCGGTAGCAGCAGATGCAACCCAGCGCCCCGTGCTCCTCTTCCTTCCTTCCTTTCTTCTCCTCCCAACCTCACCTTGTTTTCCCCTCTCTCTGTTTTCTCCCTGGACAGAGAGCACCATGGCCACTGGTTCGAGCTCCTGCGCCCCCAGATCTCCTCAACGTTGGCCAGAACCACCCTTCTCTGCCTCGTCCAGGCTGTCGCGCCCCTGCTTCCATCTCTGTCGCCGTCGGCTGCATCGAGCAGCAGCAGCGAGCGCGTCGCTCGACCGGGTCCTGCCCGCATTGACCGAGCCTCAACCCCTCCCCTGCTTCCGCTGGACCGGCCAAGGGCCCTCTGGTGAGCCTCAGGCCAGCCACTGTTTGCCCCTGTGCACTGTTGGGCTAGTCAGATTTAGCCCGTAGTGTTTTTTTTCCTGCGCTGCGAATTTGTCTATTATCCATAGAACGTCGGTTTTGCAGAAAAACCCTCAAGTTCATGCATTTAATAACTCCACAACCATGCATTATATGTAAAACCATTATATATGTAAAATGATTAGAATTTCATCTAGTTTCATAATATGCCACTTTCATCCATGTTAAAAATGTTTAAAATGCTGTTTACATTTAATTTGCATAATGACATGCTAAAATGGTTTATTTCATAACTAATTAACTGTAGCTCCGAATTAAATGTAGTTTATATGTAAATGGGGTAAAAAATGCATAGTTTAACATGGTGCACTTTATTTTACTGTTTAACAATTTAAAATATGGTTTTAGGCAGAACAGTACCAAATCCAAAATATGCATATGGGGATTTTCCGGAATTGTTGTTTGTTATTTCCGGCCTCATTTAGACTTGCCTAAATAGTTAGTTTACTTATGCCTCACCTCTTGCCATGTTTAACAACATTTAATATTGATGTGAGAATAAACGAGAGCGAACTAAATAAATGAATGTGGTGTTTTGTCAATATGCAATTCGTTGCATATTGAGCTCCACTTAACATGTAGTATTGTTTGTTGCACTTTGCCATGCCATGCCTCATTAAACCGGACATGCATCATACTTGGTTGTGCATCATGCCATGTTTATGCTTGTTAGTTTACCATGATGTTTGCTTCTTTCCGGTTGCGCTTCTCCTTGATAGTTCCGGTTACGTTGCGATTGTGAGGATTCGTTCGACTACGCCCGTTCGTCTTCTTCATGGACTCGACCTTCTTCCTAGCGGGATTTCAGGCAAGATGACTGTTACCTTGGATATCACTACTATCTTTGCTTTGCTAGTTATCTCGATGCTATCACTATGTCGCGCTACAAACCACTTGTTTATCAAGCCTCCCAATATGCCATGAAACAGCCTCTAACCTTTTCACCATCCCAGCAAACCGTTGTTTGGCTATGTTACCGCTTTGCTCAGCCCCTCTTATAGCGTTGCTAGTTGCAGGTTCCATGTTGGGACATGGATATCATGGGATATCACAATATCTCTTATTTAATTAATGCATCTATATACTTGGTAAAGGGTGGAAGGCTTAGCCTTTTGCTTGGTGTTTTGTTCCACTCTTGCCGCCCTAATTTCCGTCATACCGGTGTTATGTTCCTTGATTTTGCGTTCCTAACACGATCGGGGTTTATGGGCCCCCCTCGACAGTTTACTTTGAATAAAAATCTTCCCACAAGGCCCAACTTTGGTTTACCATTTGCCTAATAACAACTAAAACTTGCATAGGGACTTTCCGGACCCCGAGGATAATTAATCAACAACCCAGGCCAGTGCTCCTCATGAGTGTTGGTGCAAAACAGAGCACCTTGCGGCGCCTTCTTGGCAACTTGGGTCTCAGCCAACCGTAAGCTTCGCTCATCCGTCGTGGCCTGAGACGAGATACGCGCGGCTACTATCTGAGGTCTTGCTGGTTTTGTTTTACCATTGTCGAAATATCTTGTGAACCGGGATTCCGAGCTTGATCGGGTTGTTCCGGGAGGAGGATTTTCCTCCGTTGATCGTGAGAGTTTGTGATGGACTAAGTTGGGACACCCCTGCAGGGTTTAATCTTTCCGAAAGCCATGCCCGCGGTTATGTGGCAGATGGGAATTTTTAATATCCGGTTGTAGAGAACTTGACAGCAGATCCGAATTAAAATACACCAATCGCGTGCGTAACCGTGACCGTCTCTTTTCGAGTGAGTTCGAGAAGAGAAGACGGTGGGGTTATGATTGAACATAAGTAGTTCAGGGTCACTTCTTGATCATTACTAGTTTGCGACCGTTTGCGTAGTTTCTCATCTTATTCTTGTACTCGTAAGTTAGCCACCATACAATGCTTAGTGCTTGCTGCAACCTCACCACTTATCCATTCCATACCCATTAAGCTTTGCTAGTCTTGATACCCATGGTAATGGAATTGCTGAGTCCTCATGGCTCACAGATTACTACAACCACAGCTGCAGGTACAGGTAATGTGATGATCTGACGTGAGAGCGATGCTTGCTTTTTTTGGAGTTCTTCTGCTTCTTCGATCAAGGGATAGGTTCCGGGTTGGGAGCCTGGGATTAGCAGGGTGGATGTCGTTCTTCTTTTTCATTTGATTTCATCCGTAGTCGGATCCTACTCTTTTGTATGATGATTGATATGTATTGATGTATCTATGTATTCATGTTGTAGCTTGTGGCGAGTGTAAACCTTTATCTTGTATTCTCATATATTCAGTACATGGTATGTTGTAATGATATCCACCTTGCTATGCGCTCGAAATGCGATTGTGCCTCAATCATGAATTCATCACGTGATTGGGATAGAATCGCATCTTGGGTGCTACAAGTTGGTATCAGAGCCTTACCGACTGCAGGAGCCCCCTTGATTGATCGAACCGCTGACGTTGTTGAGTCTAGAAAAAAAAAATCTATTTTGAGTCTAGTTATATATCGAAAGTAGGAATTCTTTTTACTCCTCATCCCCATCGTCGCTCTGGTGAGGACTCGCGACGTAGGTGTTTTGGATCCATCACTCTCCTTTTTTCACTCAATTTTTTTAGGATCACGCGGGTATTGTGGAATCGGTCCGATATCGTTATGACGGGAACTCTGTTCTTGGTGCCTCCTGTCATTTAGGGGTTGTGGCAGTGTCCCGGGGAGTTGAGCTCCAAAGTGTTTTCGTCACAGTGCTTATTGTTTCAGTTCCGGAATACCAGAGGACGCCGACATCGAAAACGGTTCTATACTCTTTGTGGTGAGAGTAGTTTGACGACCCCAGTACTGGGGAGAGCGATCAGATGTATTGCCACGGCTAGTATATCAGACGTTTTTCGAAGGTCTGAGGTACATGATTTCCGAGGTTTTCTTGGTTATGTGTTGACGGATGGATACAGTTGGAGTGTAGGATTTGTTAGTTGTGTGAGATATTTGTGCCTCCCTGTATCCCAACACCAGATTGCATAACCAAAAAGTTTCGGGAGTTTTTAGGTGGGAATTCAAGTAGTTACCCAGGATTTCTTTTCGATAGATGTATGAGTTGAGATTGGGGTCCAACGTCTAGTGGTTCGTTTTTCATGGTCGATTTACAATGGTCGCGAGACGTCTTAAAGAATCCTTGGCTATGCTGATTCGGGGACGTCTCGTTTGTCATTCATGATGTCCGCTGTACGTCGTGCCCGTGGGACCTCATCACGAACACTTTGGGCGAAATCTCTATCATATGTTTGTTTCGGCTTATTTCGCAAGACAAATCCTTTGTTTTGTTTTGAGTAGTGGTATTCGAGTTGCTTCGAAGTCAAGTGTTGATTCCATACCTTTCCTAAGTGGTGTTCTCATATTTCTATCAGAGTGCTGATCATTCTTGATCATCGAGATTATCATGTCAATCCTTTTCAACCAGTGCACTTCTCTTCAAGTTATTCCCGTCGGGCGCCATTGAGAAGCTTGAGGATTTGTCCATTTCATCCATCCCAAGTTGCCTTTGTTTTCCCACCATCCCACCCTTTTCTTCAAGGACTTAGATTTCTTAATCAAGTATCCATTTTATTCATGTGAAGTCTCTTCATTCTTTTCAATCAATGTTCTTACCCGGTGATTCTCATGAAGATGCTCAGGAGCTACAAGTTTACCATTCTTCGTTCTCTTTTCTTCTCCGGTGAACTAATTTCAAGCTTTCGGTATTCATCATTTCACCTTCTTTAATTCACCTGATTTCCATGTTGGAATTTCTTATCCAAGTCTCTCTTGTTTATTCACCACTCTCTATTCATATCCGGAGTGTAGAAGATATCTCAGAAGATTCGTGTTTCCATTCTTAATCCGTTCAAGCTATTTCGAGGTTGATATCTCATTCAATCCATTTAATTCAACCGGTGCAATCTCTCGTTTAAAAATCATTCAACGGTGTTTCCTTTTGAGTGGGCCCTTAACCCACAGGTCTTTTCCCAGGATCTTACCTGACTCTTCTAATTTTTTCCAGAGTTATTCTCAAATTCATTTCAAAGTTTGACGTAAGAATGAATTCTCATCAGTTAATTGCCTTCTCCAAGATCGCTTTCAGATTCTTTTCATCTTTGGCTCAACATTAATATTCATCATTGTTCCGGAGTGTCTCAACAATTTTGGTGGTGTTCCTCGTCGTCATTCTCAGCATTAAGACCGAAGAAGAAGTTTCTCCTAAATCTTGGTCCGTTCTCTTGAAGATTCGTGGTTCTAGCTTCATGCCATCCTCATAATTGTTTCCAATCATGAGAATTCTTTTCTTACCCATCCGACGCTTTTCAGGAGTTGCTTTCCTTTCTCGATCATCCGAAGGCCATCATTTTAAAAGATTCCTTCATTCTCATCTTTCAACTTCATTTTCGTAATTCTACTCAATTCATGCCTCTTCGTTCGTCTCCATATTCTTCCGGTGCTTTGTTCGAGTATTCTTTAATTAGCTCGTGATCTCTTCATTCTCTTGTATCTAAATCCCCTTAAGTATCTCTGTTTGTATCTAATTCTTCATGATGTTTCGTTCTCCTTTCTTTATTCATTTTCAAATTCTTACGGTGGTTCGTTCAAGATTCCTTTTCCTTTGTTACCATATCAATTCATTCGTTCTTTCCAAAATCATACCGGTGGTTCTTTGAAGATTTTCCCAAGTATGCGCTATATCTATCGTTAATCCTTTCAAAGAGAATAAGTAGTATGCCAAATCCATTGATTGTCATCAAGTTAATTTGGTGAGGATAAGCATAATGTAATTCTTATTCTTGTTTCATCCAAGTGATTAATCCCTTCCTTCGGAGTTTGTTCATGAGGAGTAATTCTCGGTTCCAAGTTGTTCATCTTTCTTTTCCGGAGTCCAATGTTTTCTCATTATCTCGTCACTAAGCTCCATCTAAATCATTGCAAGCGTTAAATTCTTGTTCTTGCAATCTTTGCTTCTTTTCCATCATTTTTTTATCCGAAGTTCTTCGAGAGTTTCTTCATGGTGGTTCATCGAAGATTTAATTCATTCTCAAAGTGTTCTTCAAGATTCTTGTTGGAGCTCTAGCATTCTTCATCTTGCATTCTGAAGTGCAGTTCTTACTATCTTATCTTTTGAGGTGGTGTTACGTCATTCTTGACAATTTCCCTTCGTGTTTCATGATTCACAAGTTGTCAGGAATGAGATATTTTAAACCCATCATTTTCAATTCGTTCACGAGAACTTTTCAACCCAACAATTTCTTCGTTGGAGTTATCTTGGTACAGATTTCACCTAAAGTTTTTCCAAAGGATTGTTGCTATTTTGGTGCTTATCAATGATCCAAGTTTTCTCCTATCCTCTCGGCGAAAGAAGTTTTTCATCTTTTCTTGATCTCAACCAATCAATTGTTTCCGTTAGTGGCAGAATTTCACCTCTAGTTTTGAGATGTTTTCCATAAGCCCACAACAAGCTTATACTTTTGTTGTTGATTTTTAAACAATTTTGATCAACCCTTCTTCCTAATGTTACTCTTCCAAGTTTACATGTTCTTCTCCATCCATTTCATTTCATTCTTTCATTTCTTCCGGAGGCATTGTGTTGATACTCTCTTTGAAGTATCATCTCATCTTGTCAACTTCATATTCTATTCCTTCGCTTTTTAGCCGGAGTGCTGCCGGAATTCTTTCGCTCTTACTCTTTGTCTATTTTGTTGTAACTGGAGTGGTTTCAAAATCTGTCTTACCCTTTGAGCTCTTGGTTTTCCTCCTTGTTCCTCTTGTCTAACAGAGTGTTTTAAATTTCATTCATCTCCATCGTGTCATTCTTCAAGTTTTTTTCAACCTCTCAAGGTTCTTTGGTTTCACTCGTTTGTCAAGAAGCAACTTTGTATTACCTCTTCTCTTCCTCTTCCGTTTGTCATCCTTAGATCTTGTAAGTGGAGGAGAGTTGTGACACCCCGAGACCGATGCTCCAGATGCTTTCCAGTTATTTCGTTGCCGTCGTGTGTTTTATTTGTTTGCGCTTTTGTCATGTCATCATTTGCATTGCATCGGCACTCCGTTGCCGTCATGTTTTCAAAACTCGTAGTCGTTCGTAGTGCCGCTTCCCATTTGTCTCTGTTGACCTTTCTCAAACCAACCGTTCTTTTGTTGTCCGACCGTTTAACCCTCTCTGCACAGTTCCCACACCCCCTCGTGCGCGTCCGAAACTTCCCCGAACCCGGACTGTTCAGTCGTGACCGATGGATCCGGATCAACCCCAAACATCCCTAAAATATCTTCGGTTCTTTGTTGGACTCTCCTAACCTATTTATCCAGGACCATCCGATTATGATCGGAGGGACCAAATAGTCCCACCTTTGACCACCTACTATATATATCTGGTCAAACCCTAGCCCTAGCTGTCCCATCCATCAAATCCTCCGCGCCGCCGCCGCCCACTATCTCCTCCATTCTCGGGATCTTGCCCGATCCATTCGAGCCACCTGACCAACCTCCTTCTTCCTCGGGATCCATCCCGATCCTTCTCCACCCAACCAACGCCTCCCCTGGATTCCTTCGATCCCCTCGACCAGCTGAGCCGCCCGTTGTCCACGAGCACCCGAGGCCCTGCCTCCTCCACGTCGCCTCGCACCTCACCCCGGCCTCTGCTCGTTCCACCCATCCAGCCGCAGCCACCCGAGCCCGTTAGCAGCCAGCCGCGTCTGCCTCCTGCAAGTGCAGCGATGCCGCGCCCGATCCCTCCTGAGCCTCCTCGTGTGGCTCCACCTCAGGGCCCCAGCTCTGCCAGACCCACCGTCGTCATCACCCGTGTAGGTTGCCGCCGCCAAGTCCCTCGACCAGCCCGAGCTGGAGCTCGCCTTCGCCGGCCACCCGTAGCAGCAGATGCAACCCAGCGCCCCGTGCTCCTCTTCCTTCCTTCCTTCCTTTCTTCTCCTCCCAACCTCACCTTGTTTTCCCCTCTCTCTGTTTTCTCCCTGGACAGAGAGCACCATGGCCACTGGTTCGAGCTCCTGCGCTGCCCGGATCTCCTCGACGTTGGCCAGATCCACCCTCCTCCGCCTCATCCGCACTGCCGTGCCCCTACTTCCATCTCTGTCGTCGTCAGCTGCAGCAAGCAGCAGCAGCAAGCGCGTCGCTCGACCGGGTCCTGCCCGCATTGACCGAGCCTCAGCCCCTCCCCTGCTTCCGCTGGACCGGCCCAGGGCCCTCTGGTGAGCCTCAGCCTAGCCACTGTTTGCCCCTATGCACTGTTGGGCCAGTCAGATTCAGCCCGTAGTGTTTTTTTTCCTGCGCTGCGAATTTGTCTATTATCCAGAGAACGCCGGTTTTGCAGAAAAACATTCAAGTTCATGCATTTAATAACTCCACAACCGTGCATCATATGTAAAACCATTATATATGTAAAATGATTAGAATTTCATCTAGTTTCATAATATGCCACTTTCATCCATGTTAAAAATGTTTAAAATGCTGTTTACATTTAATTTGCATAATGACATGCTAAAATGGTTTATTTCATAACTAATTAACCGTAGCTCCGAATTAAATATACTTTATATGTAAATTGGGTAGAAAAATGCATAGTTTAACATGGTGCACTTTATTTTACTGTTTAACAACTTGAAAATATGGTTTTAGGTAGAACAGTACCAAATCCAAAATATGCATATGGGGATTTTCCGGAATTGTTGTTTGTTATTTCCGGCCTCATTTAAACTTGCCTAAATAGTTAGTTTACTTATGCCTCACCTCTTGCCATGTTTAACAACATTTAATATTGATGTGAGAATAAACAAGAGCGAACTAAATAAATGAATGTGGTGTTTCGTCAATATGCAACTCGTTGCATATTGAGCTCCACTTACCTTGTAGTATTGTTTGTTGCACTTTGCCATGCCATGCCTCATTAAACCGGACATGCATCATACTTCATTGCGCATCATGCCATGTTTATGCTTGTTAGTTTACCATGATGTTTGCTTCTTTCCGGTTGAGCTTCTCCTTGATAGTTTCGGTTACGCTGCGATTGTGAGGATTCGTTCGACTACGCCTGTTCGTCTTCTTCACGGACTCGACCTTCTTCCTAGCGGGATTTCAGGCAAGATGACCGTTACCTTGGATATCACTACTATCTTTGCTTTGCTAGTTGTCTCGATGCTATCGCTATGTCACGCTACCAACCACTTGTTTATCAAGCCTCCCAATATGCCATGAAACAGCCTCTAACCTTTTCACCATCCCAGCAAACCGTTGTTTGGCTATGTTACCGCTTTGCTTAGCCCCTCTTATAGCATTGCTAGTTGCAGGTTCCATGTTGGGACATGGATATCATGGGATATCACAATATCTCTTATTTAATTAATGCATCTATATACTTGGTAAAGGGTGGAAGGCTTAGCCTTTTGCTTGGTGTTTTGTTCCACTCTTGCCGCCCTAGTTTCCGTCATACCGGTGTTATGTTCCTTGATTTTGCGTTCCTAACACGGTCGGGGTTTATGGGCCCCCCTCGATAGTTTGCTTTGAATAAAACTCTTCCAGCAAGGCCCAACTTTGGTTTACCATTTGCCTAATAACAACTAAAACTTGCATAGGGACTTTCTGGACCACAAGGATAATTAATCAACAACCCGGGCCAGTGCTCCTCATGAGTGTTGGTCCAAAATAGAGCACCTTGCGGTGCCCCCTTGGCAACTTGGGTCTCAGCCAACCATAAGCTTCGCTCATCCGTCGTGGCCTGAGACGAGATACACGCGGCTACTATCAGGGTGTCGGCACGTCGGGAGGTCTTGCTGGTTTTGTTTTACCATTGTCGAAATGTCTTGTGAACCGGGATTCCGAGCTTGATCGGGTTGTTCCGGGAGGAGGATTTTCCTCCATTGATCATGAGAGTTTGTGATGGACTAAGTTGGGACACCCCTGCAGGGTTTAATCTTTCCGAAAGCCGTGCCCGCGGTTATGTGGCAGATGGGAATTTTTAATATCCGGTTGTAGAGAACTTGACACCAGATCCAAATTAAAATACTCCAACCGCGTGCGTAACCGTGACCGTCTCTTTTCGAGTGAGTTCGAGAAGAGAACACGGTGGGGTTATGATTGAACGTAAGTAGTTCAGGATCACTTCTTGATCATTACTAGTTTCAGATCGTTTGCATAGTTTCTCATCTTATTCTTGTACTCGTAAGTTAGCCACCATACAATGCTTAGTGCTTGCTACAACCTCACCACTTATCCATTCCATACCCATTAAGCTTTGCTAGTCTTGATACCCATGGTAATGGGATTGCTGAGTCCTCGTGGCTCATAGATTACTACAACCACAGCTGCAGGTACAGGTAATGCGATGATCTGACGTGAGAGCGATGCTTGCTTGTTTTGGAGTTCTTCTTCTTCTTCGATCAAGGAATAGGTTCCGGGTCGGGAGCCTGGGATTAGCAGGGTGGATGTCGTTCATCTTTTTCGTTTGATTTCATCCGTAGTTGGATCCTGCTCTTCTGTATGATGATTGATATGTATTGATGTATCTATGTATTATTGTTGTAGCTTGTGGCAAGTGTAAGCCTTTATCTTGTATTCTCATTTATTTAGTACATGGTATGTTGTAATGATATCCACCTTGCTATGCGCTCAAAATGCGATTGTGCCTCAATCATGAATTCATCACATGAGTGGGATAGAATCGCATCTTGGGTGCTACACACCCCCACGGTGCTGTCCCCTCCGCAGCAGCCTGCGCAAAGGCCACGACCAGAGCCATGCGATCAAGAACCCGACAACGTCTCAATGGCTTCGTCCGGTCCTCGAGTGCGTCGGGACCAGCGGCAAGCCCAGGAAGGCAGGCAAGGGGAAGGCGCGCGCATCATCGTCGAGCAACACCGCGACACCCGCTGCCAGTCTGGTCGGTGCAACAGCCCCGACGTCGACGAGCCTACGCTCGGTGAGGGTGGGTGCCTACCTTTCGAGGTTGGGTGCCCTGCCTTCACTCGCGAGCTACTGCAAGTCCGTTGGCCATCTCCCGCACATTCAAGCCGGAGATACCAGAGAAGTACGATGGAAGATTGAACCCGGCAGAGTTCCTGAGCATCTACACCATCGCTGTTCAGGCTGCCGGGGGGAGAGACGAGAAGGTGTTCGCCAAATACTTCCCTTTGGCACTCAAGCCAAACATGAGGTCTTGGCTGATGCACCTGCCGGAGAACTCCATTTCAACTTGGGCTGACCTGTGCCATGAGTTTGTTGGCACCTTCACGGGTGGCCATCAAGAACCAGGGCGGCCCAGCGATCTGCAACTCCTCCCGTAGAAGGAAGGGGAGACCCTGCGGAAGTACATGCAAAGGTTCAGCCGAGTGCACAGGAACATCCCAGACATCCACCCGGTAGCCGTGATAGCTGCATTCCAGTCCAACAAGCGCAACCGCCGGATACGTTCCAAAATGAACGTGCGGCTGCCCAGGCCTGTGAATGAGTTATACACACTGGTGGATAAGTGTGCTTGTATAGAGGAGGGAAGGCGACTTCCCGGTGAAGAGGACGGCGTCGACATCGATTCAGACGATGACGATGACGCCACCAGCCAGAAGAATAATATGAAACGCAATAAGAAGCACAAGGAGAAAGTTGTGATGGCAGTCGAAGGGTCAAGCACACCTAGTACCGGCAAGAAGGCCAAGGCCGAAGCACCCGGCAAGGAGGTTGCCGCGTGCACTGACTGCCGGGCGGCTGCGGCTGTCGAGAAGGCCGGGAAGGGTGAGGGGCCGTATTGCAAGATCCATAGGACCAAGGGCCACGACCTTCAAGAGTGCCATCAGGTTGAGCAGCTCGTCAGGAAGCAGAGGGCTGAGTATGAGAAGCGTGATAAGGAGAAGAATCAAGATGGTGCTGGCGGGAAGGGCCGTGGCGGCGGAGTAAGCCGCCTCGGCAAGGCTCCTCAGAATCAAGGGAAACCCGCTAGAGGCCGTGAGAAGAAGGAATTGCAGTGATGAGACCGATGAGGGAGATGAAGAGGAAACCAGCGAGCAGGAGTTCCAGAAAGCCACTGATGCCTTGTGTGTTGACGGGGGTGCATCTCTGCACTCCTCTCACCGCCAACTTAAACAATGGGCACGTGAAGTCAATGCCATGGAGCCAGCGGCAGATTCTCGGAAGCCGCTCAAATGGTCCCGCATGCCCATCATCTTTGACGAAGAGGATCGCCCTGATCGCACCACTGCAGTAGGGTGCTTGCCATTGTTGGTCTCACCAACAATACGCAACCTCAAAGTCACAAAGATGTTGGTTGACGGCGGGGCTGGGTTGAATCTGATATCTCCAAAGGTCCTCAGCAAACTTCAGATAGTGGATGAGGAGCTCAAGGTTACTGGTACGTTCCAAGGAATCAACCCCGGTAGGAGTCGTCCTAAAGGAAAGATCACGCTGCCGGTGACATTCGGGGGGGGGAGTTAAACTACCGGACTGAGAAGATCATGTTTGACGTGGTCGACCTCCCCTTGCCGTACAATGGAATCCTTGGTCGCCCAGCTCTGGCCAAGTTCTTGGCGGCATCTCACTATGCCTACAACACCTTGAAGATGCCAGGGCCGATAGGAGTCATTTCCATTCCGTCAGATCAGAAAGATGCAGTCATATGCATGGACAAGATGTATCGTGAAGCAGTCGCGGCAGAGGCCGCGGAAGCCAGTGTTCCCGCTAAGGAGAGTAAGAAAATGAAGAGAGCTAGCAAGGATGCCAGCAAGGAATCCAGGAAGCGTGCCTCTCCGGAGTGCGCTGCGCTTGTCGATGACTTGCCGGAGAGTTCCAATAGCAAGAGATCCAAAGCTGCTGCGCCTGCTGTGAAGAAGGTCCTGGCAGGGCTGGCTGGCACTGATGGTACCTTCACTATCAGTGCCACCCTCGATGACAAATAGGAAAGCTTGCTCGTTGCCTTCCTGCGGGCGAATGTCGATGTGTTTGCCTGGCAACCATCTGACATCCTTGGTGTTCCCAGGGAGGTAATCGAGCACCACCTTGCTGTCTGCCCACATGCCCGGCCCATCAAGCAGAAGGTCCAGAAGCAAGCTTTGGAGCGGCAACAGTTTATTGCCGATGAGATCAAGAAACTTGAAGCAGCTGGTTTGGTCAGGGGAGTGTTGCACCCCACGTGGTTGGCAAATCCAGTGGTGGTGCGCAAGGCGAATGAGAAATGGAGGCTTGGCATAGATTTTACAGATCTGAACAAGGCATGCCCGAAGGACCCGTTCCCCTTGCCGCGCATCGACCAGATTGTGGATTCCACTTCCGGGTGCGATCTGCTTTCCTTTCTGGATGCCTACTCCGGATACCACCAGATCTTCATGTCCAAGGAAGACGAGGTGAAAACCGTGTTCATAACCCCGTGTGGCACGTATTGCTTTGTACGGATGCCCTTCGGGCTGAATAGCGCCGGATCCACCTTTGCAAGAGCAGTACAGATTGGCTTTGAGTCCCAGCTACACAGAAACATTGAGGCTTACATGGATGATATTGTGGTCAAGACCAAGGATAGATCAACCCTCATCCAGGATTTGGAAGAAACCTTTGCTAATCTGCGTAAAATCAACTTGAAGCTGAACCCGGAGAAGTGTGTGTTTGGCGTCCCCTCCGATTCAGGCACCCAGGAAAGTCAAGGACGTGAGGCATTTGACAGGATGCATGGCTACACTAAGCAGGTTCATTTCCAAGTCTGCCGAGCGCGCCCTGCCGTTTTTCAAAATCTTGAAGAAGGCAGGGCCCGTGGAATGGACCCCGGAGGCAGATGTTGCACTACAAGATTTGAAGACCTATCTTTCCTCTGTGCCCATCTTGGTCGCTCCCGAACCACAAGAGCCGTTGCTGCTATACTTGGCGGCAACCAATCAAGCGGTTAGCGCAGCACTGGTGGCGCAGCGGGAGGTGGATGACGCGACAACCACAACCTCTGTTACCTCTGGAGAAGAAAGTGGACCTATCCCGACAAGGCCAGAGTCAGTCCAGAGCGAAGAAAGGCAGAGCAGCAGAAGCAGTTCTCTGGTCACGGCAAAGAAGAAAGTGGTGCAGGGCCCAGTGTACTTCCTCAGCTCCCTGTTGCAGGGGGCTAGGTCGAGGTACTCTGGCGTGCAAAAGCTGATTTTTGGCCTCATCATGGCCTCAAGGAAACTGCGCCACTACTTCCAAGCCCGCGAGATCACAGTTGTCACCTGTTTCCCCTTGCAACGCATACTCCGGAACCCTGAGGCCACCGGCAGGATTGTGGAATGGGCTTTGGAGTTGTCCAGCTTTGGTTTGAAGTTTGAAAGCACGACAACCATTCAGAGCAGAGCACTAGTAGAATTCATCGCAGAGTGGACACCAACTCCTGATGAAGAGGTATTGGAGACAGTTATTCCCGGCAAGGAAGCGCCCCAAGATTGGATCATGTATTTCGATCATGCCTTCTCCCTGCAAGGTGCAGGGGCTGGCATGCTTCTTGTTGCTCCCACTGGGGAGCACCTTAAGTACATCGTCCAGATGCACTTTCCCCGGGAGAAGGCTATCAACAATACTGCAGAGTATGAAGGGCTCCTTGCCGGCCTCAGAATTGCAACAGAACTGGAAATCAAGAAGCTGATCATCCGCGGAGATTCACAGCTTGTGGTGAGACAAGTCAACAAGGATTACCAAAGTCCATTGGTGGAGGCATACGTTGAGGAAGTGAGAAAGTTGGAGGAGCGCTTTGACGGATTGCAAACAGAGCACGTACCTCGTGAGGAAAACAACATCGCTGATCATCTGTCAAAGTGCGCTGTGCAAAAACTCCCTGTGGAACCAGGGACTTTTGGTCTCCATCGGACTCAACCCTCCGTATCCCCGGAAACAATGGCCAGAAAGAGGAGGAAACTAGACTCCGGCAAGCCTCACCCGGCAGGGCCTCCCGAGGCCCCCGACAGAGAGCTTGGCGGGAACAACTCCCCTTCGATCAGCGAGCTGCACCATCCCGCCGGACCACTGGTCCCTGCGGTCAAGAAGTGCACTCCTGCGAATGAGGAGGTGCTGTTGGTCCTTGTTGCCGAGCTTCTGGCCCCAACTTGGGCACGGCACATAGTCCATTTCCTCCAAACTAGAGAACTCCCCGAAGAGCAAGAAGAAGCTGAAAGAGTAGCCCGGAGGGCCAGTATGTATCAGTTTGTCGATGACACACTATACAGAAGGAGGCCCAACGGTGTGAAATTGAAGTGCATTTGCTGGGAGGAAGGAAAGGAACTGTTGGCAGAGATACACAAAGGTATGTGCGGCTCACACATTGGATCAAGGGCCTTGGTTGGGAAAGCCTTCCGGCAAGGTTTCTATTGGCCCACGACCCTCCAAGATGCAGTTGAGCGCATCACCAAATGTGAAGCCTGCCAGTTCCACTCCAAGAACATTCATCAGCTTGCCCAAGCTCTTCAAACGATCCCTTTATCATGGCCCTTCTCGGTCTGGGGGCTCGATATCTTGGGCCCCTTCCCCCGTGCTACCGGGGGCTTTGAGTTCTTGTTCGTCCCTATCGACAAGTTCACAAAGTGGCCAGAGGTGGAGCCCATGAGAAAGGTGACCGCTCAGTCAGCTATCAAGTTCTTGAAAGGATTGGTGTGCCGCTTCGGAGTTCCTACCCAGATCATCACTGACAATGGCACCCAATTCACGAGCCGTGCCTTCATGCAATATGTTCATGCCCTCGGAAGCAAGATTTCATTTGCCTCTGTCGCCCATCCCAGAAGCAACGGACAAGCTGAGAGGGCGAACGATGAAGTGTTGCGGGGCCTCAAGACAAGAACTTTTGATAGACTGCAGAAGTGTGGCAGGCGATGGATTGACGAGCTGCCGGTGGTTCTTTGGTCCCTCAGAACGACACCAAATTGAGCTACCGGGCAGACTCCCTTCTCCCTAGTCTATGGGGCAGAAGCAGTTATCCCCACGGAACTCATATTCGGGTCTCCTCGAGTGCTTGCCTACGATGAAGTAGCGCAGGAATGGCACCGGCGTGATGACACTGTGCTACTTGAGGAGAACCGTCTCCGGGCCGCTGCGCGTGCTACACGCTACCAGCAAGCCCTGCGTCGCTATCACAGCCGCAGGGTTTGTGCCCGGGGTTTTGAGGAAGGCGACCTTGTCCTTAGGCATATTCAGTCCACCAAGGGTACAAACAAGTTGACGTCGAAGTGGGAAGGCCCTTACCGGGTAGTACGAGTCACCAGACATGGCGCAGTCCGTCTGGAGACTGGAGATGGCATTCAATTGCAAAACTCATGGATCATTAAGCATCTCCGTAAGTTCTACCCGTAAGGCGCGGCTGTCGGGCCCTGCCCGGCAGCCACCCTTTTGTACAGGCCTTGCCACTATTGCATGTAACCCCTTGTACAAAGCCAGGCGCAGACCCTGAGCAACAGAAATAAATGAAGCGCTGGGGGGCCCCAAAACTTGCATGCATGCATAAGCATATCATGAGCATAGCATGATCATGTAGATGAGGTCGCATGAGGCATTGTTTTCATCTGCATTAAGTTGCAGGGTTCTTGCCGTGGACTCGGTCCCAAGAGAGAAGAAATGAAGACAAGCCTACGTGACGATCCTCGGCAAGCCAAACAGATAAGTTCTCTTCTTATCCTTACGTGTTCTGTAAGCAGAAACTTGTGTATATGAAAACCTCGCCACCTTCAAAACTTAGGTGCTCCCATCCTTTGACTTGAACGTTGCTTCGGTCAGGATGGTCGCAGTGGCCTTTGACGGAGAAGGCTTGGCGGGGGCTGGTCCCTCTTTACGATTTGTGCTCGGCAAGCTTAGCTCCATGGCAACAATTCGAGGGTACTGGCAGGATAGCTTGCCGGAGATAACTTGTTTGCTTGAATGTATAGACGCATTTCACCTCTGCATGAGTATGACGCATGCACAAGTGCCCGGCAAAGCTTGTCTTTTTCATTAATATGTGGATGAACAAGTACAGATCTTACAGAACACCAACAAGGATAAAGAAGATTACATTATTTAGACTAAAGTTTGGCAAGTGCCTACATGTTTTAGATTGAAAAAAGATAAATGCCCGTGATGCCTCTGCTTTTTCTCCTATTCTCCTTGGAACTGCAGGGGAAGGCGAAGATGGCGGAGGGAAGGCCTGGCTGGGATTTGGCGCCTCCTCAGGATCAGGATGGCGCCGTTCCCGGACTGGGAGGAAGAAACCGAAGGGCAGGCACAAATGGTGGTGCTGTCGAAGCCCGGCCTGAGACGATGGTGCCGCCAGGTAATCATGCCACGTCGGAGCGGTCATCCCCGCTCTTGACGCGTCGTGGGTTGCCGCCACCCTCCTCATTGCTACCGCTCGAAGAGGTGCGCCTGCCATCACTCAAGCCACCGCCGCGGCAGCTAGGACGCGCACCGAGTGCTTCGGGAGATGCCACAAAGAGCATGGTCGTCTCCATCAACCCGAAGTTAGAAGGACGCCGTATTTTGAAGAAGCATACACGGTTACGAGGGACCTGCCTATATGCCAGGCCGACAGTACCCCGAAGGAAGGGATTCACCATTACCAATGGCGAACTGCTCCCGCGGTCTCCTGTCAGCCTCTCTGGGGAAAAAGGGATAGGCAGAGAGTGACTACCACGCTCTACGGACTCCGGCGTGGTGTCGCTCACATGACCCTTTAATGGGAGTAGAGCCCCGGGCGGCCCGGCGATAAGCGTGCCAGAGTCGCTACCTCCGGCGCTACCACCGTGCCACCCACGCACCCTCCTGAAGCCCGTACAAAGGCAAGAGAGGGGTATTATCCCAGCAAAGGCGCGACCGCGCCCTTCTTCTCCCCAGGCTCCTTCACAAGCTTCCGGTGTCATCGACCTCAAGCTCGATCCCGAGGCCTGACCCCGGTCTCTCTCTCTCAACATGGCAAGAAAAGAAAAAGGCGAGAAGAGGAGCGTGGATGAGCATTTCCACTTCCCCCTGCCCCCTTTTATAGGTGGGCTGGGGGCTGGGGGCTGATCCATCGATGGGTGACCACCGTCCCTCTCTGCCAACCCAAGAAGACTGGGCCCCCGCTTTGGCACTCTCCTGCACCACACGCCTCCGTTACCTACCCCAATCAATGCATGCAGCATACGTGGCCAGGGATAAGGGCGTGGTGGGAAGAGTGAATTGGTGGTTACTCGCCCGTGCGTTAAAGTCATTCATGGGCCATTACAAGAATGGCCCCACCACAATTGGCGTTACGCGACGGGTGAAAGAACCGGAAACTGACCTGGACTCAGGTTAATGAAGAAGCAAAGAAGATCTCAAAGGACGAAGCAACTGCTACCCTCTTGCTTGTGCATTGGATAGGGCCTACCTCGATGACGCCCGGCGGCGCGTTCGGGCCAGGCCCGGGGGCTCCTGTTGGTACAACAAACCCTGGGTCTGTTGCCCAGACCGTGCACTGGCCTAAAAGAGCACAGCCGCAACATCCAAGACCAGATCAAGCTAGGAGAGATGGATCTTTGAGGAATCAAAGGGCAGGGCAAGAAGACCAAGACACTGCTAAGGAAAAACCTCCCTTGCCGGGCAGGCGAGCCTAGAGAGGATGAGGTGGCCCCGAAGACAAGCCTCAAAACCGCCTCGGCAGGCCTGCCGGGCACTACTAAAACAAACTACCCCGCCAAGGCTTCACCGCCCCACCTCATAGCGACGCAAGTCATCGATCGGTGCGGTGTCAAGCCCCCAAGTGACTAAGTGGTAGTTATTCGACACATGGCAGCCATTTCCAGAGGAAACCATCTCTAGATGACACCCGTCCAGAGACGTGTCAAACAGATAGGCGAAAAAGTGGCCGAGCGGCCCGGCAAGGCTTGCCAGGCAGGCTACGATGTGACACTAAGCGGCGCATTTAATGTGCTCTGCTCTGCCTGCAGAGTTAGGTATGATAGCACTGTTCGCTATCTAATCAGTACACAATGACCGATTTGCCACTGTGGTAACCCCTTGGTCTATAAAAGGAGGGCCATGGCAACCAGAGAAAGGGTTCGGAACCTTGTACACTCGTACGCGTGTAGTAGCTCTCGCCCCGAGGCAACCCTGCCGGGCAAGAGTGCTGCGTTTCCACCCCGATCCACCATCAATCCACTAAAGCAGGAGTAGGGTTTTACGCCTCGCGGCGGCCCGCACCTGGGTAAAACTGCCCGTGTGATCTTTGCCGTGCTGCGCTACGATCCTCCGCTCTTTGTGCAATGTGCTCAGCCCCCTTGCCGAACCAAAAGGGGCCGATGGCCCCATAGGTGGCCGTGATTTCCCACGACACACATATATACTTGGTAAAGGGTGGAAGGCTCGGCCTTTTGCCTGGTGTTTTGTTCCACTCTTGCCGCCCTAGTTTCTGTCATACTGGTGTTATGTTCCTTGATTTTGCGTTCCTAACATGGTCGGGGTTTATGGGCCCCCCTTGACAGTTCGCTTTGAATAAAACTCTTCCAGCAAGACCCAACTTTGGTTTTACCATTTGCCTAATAACAACTAAAACTTGCATAGGGACTTCCCGGCCCCCGAGGATAATTAATCAACAACCCGGGCCACTGCTTCTCATGAGTGTTCGTCCAAACTAGAGCACCTTGCGGCGCCCCCTGGGCAACTTGGGTCTCAGCGACTGTAAGCTTAGCTCATCCATCGTGGCCTGAGACGAGATACACGCGGCTACTATCAGGGTGTCGGCACGTCGGGAGGTCTTGCTGGATTTGTTTTACCATTGTCAAAATGTCTTGTGAACCGGGATTCCGAGTTTGATCGAGTTGTTCCGGGATGTAGGATTATCCTCCGCTGATCGTGAGAGTTTGTGATAAACTTAGTTGGGACACCCCTGCAGGGTTTGATCTTTCGAAAGCCGTGCCCGCGGTTATATGGCAGATGGGAATTTTTAATATCCGGTTGTAGAGAACTTGACACCAGATCCGAATTAAAATACACCAACCGCGTGCGTGACCGTGACCTCTCTTTTCGAGTGAGTTCGAGAAGAGAACACGGTGGGGTTATGTGTGATCGTAAGTAGTTCAGGATCACTTATTGATCATTACTAGTTTGCGACCGATATGCGTAGTTTCTCTTCTTACTCTTGTACTCGTAAGTTAGCCACCATACAATGCTTAGTGCGTGTTGCAACCTCACCACTTATCCATTCCATACCCATTAAGCTTTGCTAGTCTTGATACCCATGGTAATGGGATTGCTGAGTCCTCGTGGCTCACAGATTACTACAACAACAGTTGTAGGTACAGGTAATGCGATGATTTGACGCGAGAGCGACCTTTGCTTGTTTTGGAGTTCTTCTGCTTCTTCTTCTTCGATCAGGGGAGAGGCTCCTGGTCGGCAGCCTGGGCTAGCAGGGTGGATGTTGTTTGTGTTTTCCATTTATGTTCATCCGTAGTCGGATGCCTCTCTTCTGTATGATGTTTGTTGTATTCGTGTGGCATTTGTGTGCCTTTGTATGTATCCCCATCTATTATGTAATGGTACAATGTAATGATATCCACCTTGCAAAGCGTCTTCAATATGTGCTTCTATCCTTGGTGGGACCTTCGAGTTCCTCGAGGATAGGGTTGCATATTGGGTGTGACATGACGGCTGGTACGATGCTGCCCCAGGAGGAGCTGCCTCCCGTGCCGCTCACAGGTGCCCCAGCCTGTGGCCCGGCCTCAGGAGCTCGCCTGCTCCTGGCGTTCATACTTCAGGAGGACAGTTGGACAAAGGAGTTCGAGGCATACCTGCTCCACGGTACCTTGCCGGAAAAGGAGGAGGACACGGAGCGCATGGCTCGTCAAGCCACCGCGTACTGCTTGTAGGATGGCGAGCTGTACCGCAGGCATCTTAATGACGTCTCGCTAAGATGCATTTCAGAAGATCAAGGGTGCGAGCTGCTAGCCGATATCCATGGGGGAGACTGCGGGCATCACTCTTCTTCGCGCACTCTTGTGGGCAAGGTGTTCCGCAGCGGGTTCTACTGGCCCACGACACTTCACGATGCCGCTAAGCTGGTTCTATCTTGCGAGGCCTGCCAATTCCACGCCAAGCAGATTCACCAGCCGATGTAGGGGCTCTAGACAATCCCGCTCTTGTGGCCCTTTGCGGTCTGGGGGCTGGACATACTGGGGCCATTCCCTCGGGTGGCCGGCGGCTACCGTTACCTTTACGTAGCCATCGACAAATTCACCAAGTGGGCGGAGGTGGAACCTGTGCGCACCATCCCAGCAGGCTCGGCAGTCAAGTTCATCAAGGGTGTCATGCGCCATTTTAGCGTCCCCAACCGCATCATCACCGACAACGGTTCCCAGTTTACAAGTAACCTCTTCAAGTCATATTGTGCGAACCTTGGAACGCAGATCTTCTACGCCTCGGTGGCGCACCCGCGGAGCAATGGCCAGGCTAAGCACGCCAACGCAGAGGTCCTCAGGGGCCTCAAGGCCAGAAGCTTCAAGAAGAAGCTTGAGGCCTGCGGCAAGGGTTGGCTGGATGAGCTGAAGTCCGTGTTGTGGTCTATCCGCACCACCGCGACTAAGCCCACCGGTGAAACTCCGTTCTTCCTCATCTATGGGGCTAATGTGGTCCTTCCGCTCGAGATCAAGCATGGTTCTTTGTGGGTCTTGGCATTCGACGAGGCGCACCAGGATGCCACGCGGGGAACCGATCTTGTGCTCGGTGAGGAGGCCCGCCGCTGGGCCTCCCTCCATGCTGTGAGGTACCAGCAGGCCCTACGGCGCTACCACAACCGCAACATCCACTCCCGGACTCTCGAGGTTGGAGACCTTGTCCTGAGGTGGGTCCTCTCCAGGGAGGGCCTCCACAAGCTCTCGCCCATGTGGGAGGGCCCGTTCAGGGTTGCCCGCGTCTCCAGGCCTGGCGCCGCGTGTCTGGAGACGGAAGACGGGGTCCCCGTGCAGAATGCCTGGAACATCCAACAACTCCGCAAGTTCTACCCGTGACACTCTCAAGTAATAATGAGTGGGGCTGTACATGCCCCGGAGTCTCCTGGTGCGCCATTCCACGGCCTCGCGGGAGCTCCCACCCATGCCCAAGTGGAAGCCCCATGCTCCGCGCTGGCGGAACGGTCGAACAACGACTATGCCCATGCCCAAGTGGAGGCCCCATGCTCCGCACTGGTGGGAAGACTAGTGTCAGCGCCGGACGCGGCAGCTTTTCCCCTATTTTTTGTAAACCGTTTCGCGATTTCCCTGAATGAAATTTGAAGTTTTTGCGTATCTGCTCAGAGAAGGGTGGGGGTTTGTTTTTTCTTGCGGTGTTTCCCTTTCTTGAGTTTTCCCAAAAGCAGCAACGGATGCCTGCTGCCGACTCCTGAGCATCCCGTGAGCGGGGGCTGGGCACGGTGTTGCGCTCGGGCCAGCCCCAGTGGCATCGAGAGCCCAGGCCGTGGCAGTCGCGGGTCTGCCCCTATGCACACCTCACCAAGACTCTGGTGTCCAAATCCTCGCGCGATGCTCTCGAGCGAGCCAGTAGACATGCGTTACCCTTGGTCTTTGACTTCAGGAGCGGGAGTGCTCATCGCGTGGCCTTGGCTGGGCATCATGACCCGGCGTACCAGTGACGATCAACCCTCGCTCGGGGGCTGTGAGCGCAGAATAAGCAGAAAAGGAAAAGCAGCCTAAGGGAGTGCAACGTTGTTCCATACATCATTAAGGAGTTTCCACCAGTACCCTTTACATCCCTGGGCAGCCTTACTTGAAATGTCAGCAGGTAAAACAGAAGAAAGGTGACCTAAGGGGACGCATCATCGTCATCGCTGTCGGCAGCCCCATGCTCATCGGCCCCGTGCTGATCTTCATGGCTGTCGGGGGCAAACCGAGCGATCAGGTCATCCACATGATTCTCCACCCATTCCCCCAGGGCATCGTGGATTACCCTAGGAACGGGAGGGATCACGGCCTTGAAGTCGAAGTCGGGGTCAGAGCGAAGGAGATGGCTGAAGACACGCGTCGACGCCTACGCAAGGAGGTCACGACTTTATTCTTCAACAAGCTTGT